>JARHVA010001913.1:600000-777500 GCA_037957365.1 Torreya grandis
ACACCAAGTCACTCAAATGTAGTTCCACTTGAGGTAGATAATGTTCATTGGCTCATCAAGTCTATGGTCATTTGGTATAGCAAGATTGCTCTGGATCTAAAGTTTGTTGTAATGATGAAAGGACCAATCTAATTGGGTTTGAATTTACTTTTATACTTCTTTTTGGATGTGATATTCTTTTAGTTTTATTTAAGGACAAGATCACCAAGTTCAAAATTTTCTATGCTTGATGCATTGATTGTAGTGGCCTTTGAGTCAATTCTGATATGCCTAAATATTGTTGAGCACAACTATGCATTTTTCATCAAGTAGGTCTAACTCTTGTAGGCAAGCTACTCAATAGTCATGATCATATAGGACATGCTTGAAAGATATGCATAGATATGGAAACTTGACCTCAATGGGAAGGATGGATTTTGTACCATAAACAAGTGAATATGGAGTGGCTCCTATGGGTGTATGGTGATTGGTATGGTATGCACAAAGGGCACAAAATATATAAAGGTGCCAATCACAAATGACATCATTGACAATCTTTTTGAGAATGTTGACAATGCTTTCAATGCTTCAGCCTGGCCATTACTTTGAGGCTAATATGCCATAGAAAAATATTGTGTGATGTTGTATTCAACATATAGCTTGTTGACATCCTTGTTCTTGAAGGATCCTCCATTATCAGATATAATTCTGGAAGGGATACCATAGCGACAAATGAGATAGTTGAAGATGAACTTAGAAATTTGATTTCTAGTCACGTAAGTAAGGGGTATAACTTCAAACCACTTAGTAAAATATTTGATCACAGTAAGGATATATTTATGGCCATCAGAAGAGGTGGGATTGATCTTTCCAATGAGGTTAAGGCCCTATGTAGAAAATGGCCATGGTGTCAACATTGGTTTCAAAGTCTTTATTGGGGCATGAATCAAATTAGCATGTTGTTGAAATTTATCACACTTATTGACATATGCAACTACATATACATCTATCATGGGCTAATAATACCCAGTATGTAAGAGATTTTTGGATAGGATGACCCTACTAGTGTAGGCTCCACATACCCCTTCATGAACTTTTTATAATGATAGTATAGATTTTGTCGAGTTTAAACAATGAAGTAGAGTTCCATCAAAACTATAGCAGTAAAGGTTGATATAAGTAAGGTATAATGAGTGTTCTAGTGGATGAAGGATTTAGTTTGTTTTTAGGAGAGGTTAGGTGGTAAAAATTGGTCATGAAGGTATTTATAAAGGTCTAAATACCAGATAGAAATAGGACCAACAATATCATAAATCATTGTGATGGTTGAAGGTTCATAAACTAGTGCAAACAAATTATCAATGAGGAACTGATACTCTCTAGCTTTGTCCATTTTTCAAATCAAAGAACCAATAGTAGCTATAGCATCTAAATTTCTTTCATTATCCCTTGGTATATGCTCAAATTGGATATCTATAATTTGTTATTTTAGCGTGTCGACCATGGCCTTGTAAGGAACTAGCTTGTCATATTTGGTCTAGAATGGTCTATGACATGATTGATGATTAATTGAGAATCACCATAAACCTAGAGATGAGATATGTGTCATTGTACTAGATATGGAAGGCCTGTAACAAGTGCTTCATACTTATACATGTTGTTTGTATAAGTAAAAATGATATTGAAAGACTTCGGGATTAGATCCCCTTGTAGTGTAATAAGTAAGAGGCCTGCCCCTGATCCATGTACAGTAAATGATCCATCAAAATATAGATTCCAATGCTTCTCTTCAAGAGGTATGTCAATGATGCTCATTATGGATTCATCAAGAAATTGTAATGTGATTGGCTCTATGTCTACAATGGGTGCTTTACAAGCTAATCGACAAGGACCTACCCCTTAATATTTTTTTGATTGACGTATTTGATGTCAAACTCATTTAGAAGCATGATATATTTGGCCATTCTACCTTGTAAATCTATTTTAGATAGTAGATATTTGAGTGGATCTACTTTTTGAATAACCATGGTCTTATTATTCAACATGTAATGGCATAATTTTTGAGCTGTGAATACCATGGTCAGATAGGATTTTTCAATAGATGTATAATTATGTTCATATACGAATAATGTACAACTTAAGTAGTATATTGCATTCTATTTTTCATTGTCATGATGTTGAGCTAGAAGTTCCCCCAAGGCATTATCTATAGCTGATAGGTACAACAAAAATGGTTTTCTTGGCATAAGGGGGTAACAAAATAGGTAGATTTGATAGATAATATTTTAATTGATAAAAAGTTGTTTGGTAGTGATTATCTTAGTGGAATTTAACTCCCTTATTTAGAAGATGTGTAAATGGATGATAATTGTCTACTAATTAAGATATGAAGTGTCAGATTGACAAGATCTTGTCTTACAAATTGTGAAGCTACTTCAAATCAGTTAGTGGTGGCATCTCTGTTATAGCTTGGACTTTAGCTAGATCAAATTCAATGCCTTAATGAGACATGATAAATTCAAGTAATTTACCTGATGTTACTCCAAATAAACATTTTTTTGGATTCTATTGGACTTTGTACTCATGTAGTCTTTTAAATATTTTACGTAGCATTGTTGGATGATCGACCCTGATTTTTGATTTGCCTAGTATGTCATCGACATAGTATTCAAATATATCATACATCATATCATGAAATATGATGGTCATGGATATTTGATATGTAGCTCCAACATTCTTAAGATCAAATGGCATTACTTGATAATAGAATATGCCTATGGAGTAGTGAATATGGTCTTGTGTTGGTCTTCTAGTGCTATTTTGATCTGGTTATATCTTGAGAAGCCATCCATGAGTGAAAGAATTTCATAACCCATTGTGGAGTTGATGATCATGTTAATATTAGGCAATGGAAAGTCATCCTTAGGGAAAGATTTATTTATGTTTGAAAAATTAGTATAGATTTTGATTCCTTTAAGATTTTTGCTAACAAATCAAACATTAGATATCCATTCTAAGTAGCCAATGGATCGAATACATCCTACTTCTAAGAGTTTTTCCAACTCTTTCTTTATCAATACAATAATATGAGGATGCATCTTGTGTAACTTTTTATTAACTAGTTTTTCATCAGGATTTACCATAAAGTAATGTAAAACCAAGGTGGGGTCTAAACCTAGCATGTCAGAATAAGTCCATGTAAAGATATATATAAATTCTCTCCATAGAGCTTTAAATACTTCATGTTCCTCCTCAGTGAGGGACATGCCTAATTTTATCTATTTTGGGTCTGATGGAGTCTTGATATTTACCTCTATTGTATCCTCGACTGGAAGGGTTGAACCATCTTCCAGGATAGTAAGGTAAAGACTTGAACTATTGTGTTATATCAGAGTCTTCCATTAGGAATGGCTCTTCAACTTCTCCTAGGCAAGATGAATCTGAGTCCCCTAATGGGAGATCTAGCCATGTGATAAAAATAGTCAAAAATTCTTTAATAATTTGATCAAACACTTATTATTGCTTAAAATTGAACTTAGATCCATAAACAAGTTCATCATTGGTGGTCTATTGGTCTAAATTCAAAGAAGAATAAACACCCTCATCTAATGGCACCTGAAATAGGTTTTCACCACTAGATCGACCTTTATATTTACTTTTTCCCTAGTCAAAAAGTTCCTCATAGAGATTTTCACTTTGGGACCTCAATGTTTTATTTATTTTCTTTTGGTTAAGGGTATTCACTCGCTCTCCAAAATAGGCTTTAGGATCCAATGTAATTGAGAACCCTAATTTATGATCTCCCAATGGAATGTTGTCTCTAAGGCCTAGAAAATTATAAAATGCCTCATGATTATAAAACTCATCAATTGATAAAGTAAATTCTTGTTGGTCCCAATCTATCAATTGGGGATAGTATAATGGTAATATATTATGACAAATGACTAGGGTAAGGGTACAAATGGCATTGTTATCAAATGGGTGGGTTTTAGCTAGGTCATCAAAAAAGCTATGATTAGACTCTGCTTCATTTTCAACATCTTCATCACTATTTGATGGTGATGGAACATGAGTAAGGTATATGGAGTCACCCCCAAGAAGTTTAAATCCAAGTCCATAGGGTCTTTTGTATTTGGTCATGGAAATTGGCTCAAGGTTTCCTTATTGATTAGATCTAAGGCCTCCTCCTTCATAGTCCTGATTCTCCATAATCCTATTAGGAATAAGATAATTTTCACTCTTATAACAATCAGCTTGGTTGTCATTGTATAACTATGATTAATCTTCCTTAAGAGGGTCTAGTTCTAGGCCAAATGTTGGTACAAACATGATAACTCCTTTATCTTTGCTCTTTTGTTATCATTATGGATGAACTGACTTAGATTTAGGTCTTCCAAAGGAATTTGGATTATGTGGAAGGTTCATAATATGAAAGGTCATGTGTTAAATATTCTCTTGGGCCATTAACCAAAATGGTGTAATGATTGGAAGCTTTAGGAGGTGGCATGTGGGAAAGGGAATCTAGGGTATTAGGATCTATGTAGTTATCTTCTAGAGAATCAATAAGTATGGAATTTACTTTATCTTTTTTAGAACTTGGATTCATGCCATATTGGTAATTGTAGCTTTAGAACTCAGCCTAAAGATATTTGCAATGCTCATATGGGTGAAAATCTCTTAGAATATTCACTTCCATCCCTGAGTGGGAGAACTTGATACATTGGTGCAGCGTTGATGGGACTATATGGATCTCATGAAACAAAATCCTAATTAGAAGAATATTATATGAAAACTGAAGATTAAGCACATGGAAAAGTGTATCATGGGTCAAAGGCCCAATGATAACTAGTAGACTAATGGTGCCTTGTGATTATCTCTCTTGATTATCGTAGGCTTTGATAGCTATCATTTCTGGTTGTAGATCTACCATTATATACCCAAGAAGCTTGATGAGCTTTAGAGAGACTATGTTGATCCCTGATCCATTATCTATAAGGACACATTTCAATTTATGACACTTATATAAACTTCTATGTATAATGGATTATTATGGAGCTGGCTAAGGGAAGACATATCACTTTGGTTAAATGTGACTTGTTGGGTAGGAGCTAGGTGTCTAACCAAAGCTTGAAATTTATTAGGGGATATGTCACTGGAAATAGTGGATTGGGTTAAGAACTCATTCCAAATTTTATTATGTATTTTTGATGTTTGCAACAAATCTAAAATGGAGATCTAGGCTGGTGTCTTCTGTAATTTTTCCACAATATCAAACTTCTTATTTTGGACAATGTTAAATGGTTTGTTTTGAGGTTGAACGACTAGTTGGATAATGGGTGAGGTGGCAGATGGTTGTGGGCTTGGGATGGTAATATTTTACCTCTGAGTTTTTATTTCATACTCAATATTGAATATAATACTATGATTGCTATCAAATGATAGTGATGGTGGAGGACCAGATAAGACAAGTATCGATTGTTGGTGCACTTGTGTGTGGTCACAGGGAAAGGTTGAGTTATCAGTATAAGGTCTAAAAGTGGTAATACCTATTTAATGGTTTACTTGTGTGTGGTCCCAGGTCAAAAAAGGATTGTCAAAGTGATTGGATTGGTGTGGTATGGTTATCAATTGTCTCGTCTGATTAGAATTTGATCTAGGATTAATGAAGATGGTATTAATGTTACCTTTTACAATATGACCTACAAATCTATTTTAGTCATGTGAAACTACATGGTAGGTTTGTTGGTTATTACCATTCTAACCTTGGTTCTATCCATTATTCTAGTGTTGTTGATTTTGTTATTTATTCTACTAGTTCTATTGGTTTGGACTTTGATTTTGATACTGTTAATTTTGTTGTTGCACTAGTCAATGTTGTTATTTCCTTTGTTTTTATTTTTATTGCTACTAGTTGTTATGTTGGGGAAAAGGGTTTTGATAAATCCCAAGAGTTTGATTGAAGGTGGAATCACCACCATCTAATGTGATCTCCCCATTCTCCAACATATTATCGATCAAATGCTTGATTTACACACATCTTCACAAATTGTGCCCATTAACCTGATGATAATCAAAGAATTCATTTTCATGGTACTAATCAAGATAAGGAATGATTTATGGATAATGCTCTGGCATAGGCCAAATAATCAAATTATCAGTTACAAGTTTACAAAATATAGATTCAATCAGCTCTCTAAGGTCACTAAAAACATGGTGAGTAGGTATTATTATATTTAGAGGAGGAACTTACAGTGGCAAATGTGGTTTCATTTATTGCATGGGCATAGGTTATTGTGCTTGGTGCATTGGTTGAAGAGGTTTTTAGGTAGGAGTAAGCTAAAAAGGTGGTACAGGTTGAGCAGACAGTGTTTTCACCATTTGGACATGGTGTGACTCGATTACTCTATTTCTCGCAATATTCTTATTGTGGTTTAATTACTTTGGTATATCTTGGTTATTGGCTTGTGTTAGTTATGATGCTTGTATTTAAAATTGATTCTAATTATATCCATTTCCATGATTGGTACCTTGATTTTGATTAGTTGAAGTGAGCTTGATGATTATTTTATTAATAAGGGCTCACTCAATCAACAAACCTTTATCAATGATCTCTTTGAAATTATGTGCACATTGTAGTTCCAAATGATAAGCTATCTCACTATAAAAATTTTTAGTAAACATAGCAGATAATTATTTATCTGGTAAACTATGGGTGAATCAGCTTACAAGGGCTCTCCATCACTGTAGATATCTCACAAAACTCTCACCGTCTTTTTGCTTTACTTGCATCAATTTGACCAATGAAATCTCATGTTTGAGATTGTAGGAAAAGTGTTGCATAATTTTTTTTTGAAGGTCATCAAAATTAGATATTGAATTCTTGGGTAACTTTTAAAACCACTCCAAGGTTTGATAGACTCCTTGGGATAAATAATAAAATGTATATGTCACTATATACCACTGGTTGGCATGCGACAATTTATTTTGTTAAATGGGCTTTCGGGTCACCTTTCCCCTTGTATTTATCAAAATTTGAGGGCTCATATCTTAGAAGAAATAGAATTTTTAAGTAGTTCATGTTAAAAGGGTAAGAACACACATCATCCAACTTAAAATTTTTACCCTATTTCCCATCTTGGATGGTAGCGATTGCATCCTTCATCTATTGTAATTCTTACTCTAAGATACTTGTGGGAATATTGGCCTAGGTAAATGGTTGGGTAGTCATGAGTGGAACACTTAGACTAGGGTATAATGAAGATATTTGTTGGGGTATGATGGATTGGTTGAGAAATGGACTAGGAATATGCATACACATATTAGGGTTTGATTGTTGGAATTACATGTGTTACAGTGTAATATTTTGGTTAGGGTTGGTTATGAAGGTTTTATGTTGAGGATTTTGTGGTTGGAATGGACGGATATAACCATACTGTAGACACCTAAATTTGGCCACCAATGACCTCCAACCAGGTTTTCAACCAATTTTCACATAAAGTGCACAATTTGGCCTAAACAAACTAAAATGCATTAAATGAGTTAAAATTGATATATTCAACTACCAATTTTGGATAGATTCTCACTAAATGAGATAATGTAGTTTATAGGCTAACTAACTTTGATTAGATTGTTTTGAGTCAAAATACCAATTTTGCACCTAGATGCTCTGGATTGCTCTTTTTTGTCAAATCTCTTACACAAGACATGTGCCTTTGTTATTTGGTGTTAGTAACATCTTAAATGGGATAATAGATCTAACACATCTGACATTGATTTCCAACTCCAATCTAGTCAAATTTTGGACCAATAACAAGACATTTTGACTAATTTTTTTAATTTATGCACCAAGAGCCAAAATTTGTAGTAAAGTTGACTACTCATGTTTTAGGATAATTAAACCAAATTGGGGCATTAAGTTAATTTTACATAGAACTTGTTGAATAAATCTATATTGGAAATTTATTTCTATTAACTATATCATCAGGTGACATCATCATATGGGGTGGCATCCATAAGCCATAAATTTATAAAATATCAGTATTATGGGTCTCCCATGCCTCATTAAGACCCTCCATGCCTCATTAAAGCCATCCATTACTATTCAATACCCATCTATCCCAAATATTAATGGGTATATTTTTATAATGAATTTCATGTTTGGATTTATTCATGGCCACACATCTCAATCTTGAGATGGACGGCATGGTTGATCCTCAAACCATTTCAAAAATCTATAAATAGGAGGCCTTGCCTATTAAATTTTAAGTTATTTTATTCCAAACTTATAATTCCCAAATTCATTCAAAAATAATTTCATCTTATTGAGCCAAGCCAAAGCCAAAGGTGCCAAGAGGAGATGAAGGTAGCCACACTCCATTGAAGAAGATCTCTTGAAGCACAAGCCGAGCAAGCCAAAGAAGAAGTCTTTTGGATCAATCAAGGATTTGGTAATAAATTTTTGTTTTGTTTTCATATTTTTTATTTCTTTCCATTTTTAACTATGTTGTCAAATGACTTTCCCCCACTAAGCTTTCCCTAGTAACTAGGCTTATAGATGTATGCTAGCTAGTGTGTTGGTTTTTCAATTTGATTTCATTTTGTCACTAACAAGATAATAACACCTCTCTTGATTAAAATTTATAGTTCATATAATGTCACGCTTGGTGGGACCATCTTCATGAGAGTGCAACCCATAAACTTTTTTGTATTTCATAGTTTTAATTCTTTTTTTGTTGTTTTTTGCTTTGAGTAAAAATGGATAATAAAGAATTAATAAATTTTTATTTAATTAATATTTTTGTATGTATGTATGTGTGTATATATATATATATATATATATATATATATATATATATATATATATATATTCTATAAAAAATTTATAAAAAAATTCTTTATATTTTAAAATCTATAGTTGTCTTAGTGACTGTCACTTTTTGTTTTTTATTTTTCTGGTAAAAATAGGTAGAACAGAATTGATAAAAAAAATTTATTGACTTTTTGGAATTTAAAACTCTTAGAGATATTTTGCTTGTAGTTATTGACAACCTCTCAAAATTTTGTATCAAACTTATCTATATTTTAAAAGTTATGTTAAAAATACTAACTGTAAGTTTTTATATTTTATATGCAGGCTTTTATGTGTTATGCATTATATTTTATTTTTAGCCTTCTAATTTGTTGTTCTCAGGTGTTAATATATTTAATATATATTTTTTTATATTTATGAAATATTTTCTAACCTAACACATTTGCTTTTGGGGTGATACCTTAAGGGTAGACAGGTAACTGGCAGACTTCAAATTTGTTAAAATATGTTTTAGACCATCCTTTGCATGATTTTAAAATGAACTAGGAACTTTGTTTTAGTAATTAATGGAAAATTTGGGTGCTTAAAATCAAATTTTGATATTTATCCTTTCAAATTTACAACTTAAGACCAAGGGGTCAAAATAACACCACCACACCTTTCAATTTAGGACTTAAAAATAAACTCATCTTTCAAAGCTTTTGTGTTCACTACTTGTTTCAATTAGCACTTTGTTTTCAAAAAATACAAGGATGTTGCATGTATGATATTCCATTTATCCCATTTAGGGAACCCTTGGAATCAAAAGAGCTTTCCTTATTTGTAAATTTCCTAGTCCAAGGCATAGAAATAATGTCATCTAAATCATTCCCTAAAAACTTGTAAAAGTATTAGGTGACCTTGACAATGATCCTAAAGTCTTTTTATTTTATGCTTTCTTTATTTCATGTAAACTTGGCTTGCGAGGGGGAAATCATTACCTCCCATGAGTTCTTTAGGGAAGCTTTAACTTGGAGTTTCACCTCCCAACACTGACTTCATTTGGCTCCATATTTGAGTTGCACATGGGACATAGTGGAACTTTGGACATTGCACTACAATGAGCGAACAGTAGGATATAATGGTTGGAAAAAGGACTAGAACTTTTTACAATAAGCCAAGTGATACAGAACCAAAATTCATAATTTTTTTTGTATCATTTGACATGAAAATCATTGTGTAATTTATTCCCCTAGAACATTTAGAAACTTGTAGATCTTAGACAAATCCGCACTTTCTGCGGAAGTATTATTGGTACAAGGTGTGCCTCAAGGTCCATGTCACAATAATATCATTTACAAGAAGGGGGTGTAAAAATCCTACTATATAATGCACATTTACTTTTGGATGAACAATTGAAATCCTCTCAAACAATGTATATTGATGGATTCCAACAATACCAAGCAATCTTGTCAGTTTAGGATCTAAGAACAATTAATTAGTTAGTTTTGTCCTAGATTAAAGTCTTGTTTGGAGTAAAAACTTGGTGTAAACAAATGATACAAACCAAAACACATGGTCCTCATTTTCTTTTGAAAAAAAAGGCATTATGTTTCCCACGTAAAATCATCAATTTGCCTTATTCAAATTTCATCAAAACTTGAATTCATATCATCCACTTTGGTGCAGTTATGCTACCCAATTGAGTCTAGACCTTTGTCAAAGTTATTTAAGTCCTTCATTTATAATCCAAATTTGAAATTTCACCTTTATAAGTTCATAGGGTTGATGTGATAAGTGGGCTCACCATTTTCACTGAACTTGAGAGAACTTAAGTTCAATTTCTAATTTGGTTTTAAGGTCATTTAAGACTCATGATTGTTATCACCACTTGATAGACTTAAGTCATTTTGTGCTAAACACTTACACTTTGAGTCTATGCAACACAACATTTTAAGTCAATAAAGGTAGTGTTATGCTATCAAATTTTTGAGAAATTATCTTTGCCTTAGAGAATTTTTGAAACAATAATTTTGTCACATCTTTTGGGTAGTATAATGCTATTACAGTGCCCAAGACATTTTAGATATTGTTTCATAGGCCCTCTTGTATAGAGTTGAAATTTGTTCCTACATTTTCAAACTAATTTTAGTATACTTTTGTGAACCTTTGTCTAGCATAGCTATGCTATTCACTTTTGTCTAGCTTATTTGTCAAAAGAACCAAGTTTTATACCATTATTTATGAGAAAATAAACTATCTCTAAAGTGCCTTTTGTTTCATATCTTATACCTATTTGATCAATTCCATGTCCAAGAATCAAATTCCTAATATTTTTTAGAATTGTTTCAAATCTATTAGATTAAAAATGTCATCTATTTTCAAATTCCATCTTTTGACACCATTTGGCCAAGAGTCTTAGCACATGCCTTGTTTGAGCCTAGCTTTTGATGCCATGTTTGGCCAAAAGACCTAGCAACTTTTAATTTCCTAGATTAGACTGATTTGAAACACTTTGACCTTAGCATTTGGCATTTAGATTTTTGGTTCATTTACTTAATCTTTTTATGTAAGACGTGTAATGTTAGACACTTAACGTTAGCTTGTGTTGTCATAAATCTTTGTATAAACCTTTTGATCCTTTTGATGAATCTAGACCAAGTTTGAACATCATATTTTTAGACATTATCCTTTTAGAGTCTATACAAATCTCTTTCCTTTCTATCTCAAAGCATTGACTATGGATCCCAACATGTATTCCTACACTCATGTACAATTCAGGGATTAATAATGTGGTTGCACAAGAAGAAATGGTGCAAGACCCCTATGTAGATAATATTGCTTATGAGATGGATTCTTATCCCTCTTATAATACTAAATTAGGGGCATAAAGCCAAGATCCATTGGTTGACTATTTGGCTAGTACACCACCTTATTTAGAACAAGACCAAGAACAAACTGCATAATACCTAGCTACAATACCCACAACTAATGAACCAGTTCTTCAATAATCATGCTCTAATAATATGCCTTCCACATATGACCCATTCTTTTTAGCATCATTTATTGGAGAACAAAGATGAGATTTTAGTTAGAACCATAGAGGTAGGGGTCAAGTTTCCAGCAAACTTCCCTCATGAGAATTTACCAAGCCTAGTAAGAATGCCCCACAACATAATTTACGATCAATAGGCTTCTTCTAGAAATCCTTTGGCTCTAGTCCAAACAACATATCAAGAACCTAATATGCCTAATAGAGGAAAAAAACTCATAGAAGACCACTTTAACCAAATGCAGATGGCATATCAAACCTACCTGAATCTAGCATGCAATTTCAATCAGATGACCATGGTGAGAAAACCTCTTATTGACTTAGTTCCTTCAACAAGAGTTTTGATAGAGTTAACTAGTCAAGAAAATTAGAGTTTAGACTTATTCATGTAAAACACTTCGGTAGAAAACTTGATGCATATGCCCATTATTGAAGAAGTGTCTTCTGATTCTATGTAGAATAATGAGAAGAATATAGTGGACAATGTGAAAACAACATCCAATCCAAATCAAAGTGGTACTAACACACAAACAACTAGTCAACAACATGTGCTTATAGTTAATACCATGAGTGGACCATCATACCAAGGAGTAGGAGTTTATACATCCCAACCTCAACCAAATACTTCATCAACAGTGTAACCAATAGGATTAGGTAGTCAAACAACACCCAATGTCACACCTCAAAGATAGAATGTGATAAATCCTACTCCTCCTCAACAAGGGAAGAGTAGTATTTCATAATAGTAGGTACAATATAATATACCAACACAACATAGGTCGAATATATTTCCACCTTAACAAGGGGAAGCTAATGTTCCACCTCATTAGGTAGTGGCAAATACACCTCCTTAGTCACATACTAATGTACCAATCCAAAACCAAATGATGACTAGCCAACAACATGTAAATATTGGTCAATGACAGATGTTAAATCTTCAACATGCTTTCAATTCCCAACAAGGATTCATGAAACAAGGAGGCTCTCATGTTTCTCAAGTACCTACTAGATAAAAATCTATTCAAAATGTGCCACAAGTTCAGAGATAAGGTCTTAGTTCATAAGTTCCCACTCAACATCAAGGTTTGATTAGTTGGAAACATGTCCCTTTTCAACCACAATAGTCATAATATAATTATATCCCTTCATCCCAACAACAAAATCCTCCAAGTCAAACATTTATAGCCAACCCAAACTAGAATATCACACAACCAAATATGCAATTCCAAGTACATCATAATCCACGTATGCATATTCTCAGTCCATTTCCTAACCAAACCAATGTACCCCAATAGATATCTCCATCATACCCTGGTCAAAGTGTCCCACTTTTGACCTCCCAACCATCTACCCAAACTAATATTCTCCCTCAAACCAATGTTCCTTCTAGTTTCCTATCCCAAGAATTGCTACCATTTAGGCTGAGAAATAGACTAAAAAGTTCAAGTTAGATGATGTGTATTCTTATCCATTCAACCTAGATTACTTGTAGATACCTTTTCCTCTAGGATATGAAACACTAAAATTTGAAAAATATAAAGGGAAATATGACCCTAAATCCCATTTAATCAAGTTCTTTGTTGCATGCCAACTAGTGGCATATAACGGTATATACCTTTTGTTGTTGTTTTCAGGGAGCTTGGTTGGACAAGCCTTGGAGTGGTTTTTAAAGTTGCCTAAGAATTTAGTAATAAATTTTGATGATCTTTCTGATAAGTTTGTACAACACTTTTCTTATAATATCAAACATGAGATTTTATTGGTTGACTTACACCAAGCAAAACAAAAAGCTGGTGAGATTTTTACAAGTTATCTACAATGATGGAGAGCCCTTCCAAGCTGATTCACCCATAGTTTACTAGATAAACAATTATTCATTGTGTTTACTAAAAATTTGCATAGTGAGATAGCTTATCATCTAAAACTACAATATGCACATAATTTCAAGGAGATCATTGACAAAGGCTTATTGATTGAGTGAGCCCTTATTAATAAAATGATCATCAAGATTATGTCAGCTAATCAAAATCAAGGTACCACTTAGGGAAGTAGTCAAAACCAACATCTAATCTAAGCACAAGTATCACAACTAACAAAGACCAATAACCAAGATAGACCAAATCACTTCAACCACAATATGAATGTTGTGGGTAATGGAGTAACTAAGTCACATCATGTCTAAATAGCGAAAACATCATTTGCATTACCTTTTTAGCTTATTCCTGCCCAATAACCTCTCCAACCAACACTACAAGCACAACAACCAAGACTCGTGCAATAAATGTAGCAACCTTTACCATTACAAACCCCTCCTCTAAAGATCACTATGCCTACGTGTCATGTATTTAGTGACCTAGGAGAGCCTACTGAGTCATTATTTCACAAACTTGCTACTGCTAATCTGATTGGTTGGCCTATACCAAATCATTATCCATAAGACATTCCTTATCCTGATTGGTACAATGAAAATAAATTTTGTGAAGATCATCAGGTCAATGGGTATAATATATGAAGATGTGTGAAAATAAAGCATTTGATTAAGAATATGTTGGAGAATGGGGAGTTAATATTAGATAATGGTGCTTCTACCTCCAATCAAACTCTTGGGATTTATCAAAACCCCTTTTTCCAATATAACACATAACAATAGCATAAAAATCAGTAATAACAACAACACTAGTTGGTGCAATAATAAAATTAATAGTATCAAAATCAAAGGTCGAACCAAAAAAATTATCATAATCAACAATAAAACCCAAAATGTTAGAATAATAGACAAAACTAAGGTTTGAATGATAAAAACCAACAAACCTACAATGCAGTTGCACATGACTACAATAGGGTTATAGGTCATATTGTAGGGGGTAACATTAATACCATCTCCATTAATCCTAGACTGAACACTAATCAATCTAGACCATTTCTAAACAATACCACTCAACAGAATTACATGGATAATCCTTCTTTGACCTAGGACTACACACAGGCAAACTAGCAAATTAGGACTCCCACTTTTGGACCATATACCGATAACTTGCCCTTGTCACATGACTACATACAACTACACCTGCAATCGAGACTTGTCCTATCTAGTCCCACACCATTCCCAACATTTTTTAGCAATTATGGTCCATCATCTAATCCTAATTATGTAATCATAACTCAGAGGTCAAAGATTACTATCTTAGGTCCACAACCATCTACCACTTTGCCTATATCCAACCAACCATTTAGCCTCAAAATAAACCATTGACCAAGATAAGAATTTTGATATTGTAGAATAATTATAGAAGTCACTATCACAAATTTCTATTTTATATGTGTTGTGAACATAAAAAATCCACAAGAACATTTTGAATGAATTTTAACCCAATCCACTGTTGTTAGTAACATATCCCCTGATAAATTTCAAGCTTTGGTTGAACACCTAGCTCTAGCCCAATAAGTCACATTTAACCATAGCAATATGTCTTCTCTTGGCCCACTCCATAATAATCCATTGTACATAGAATTTTACATAAAGTAGCATAAAGTGAAATAGGTCCTTATAGACAATGGATCAGGGCTTAACATAGTGTCTCTAAATCTCATCAAGATTTTTGGGTATATAATGGCAGATCTATAGTTAGAAATGATAAATATCAAAGCCTATGATAATCAGGAGAGAGAATCACAAGGCACCATTAGCTTACCAATTATCATTGGGAATTTGACCCATGATACACTTTGCCATGTGATTGATCTTGAGTTATCATATAATATGCTTCTAGGTATGCCTTAGTTACATGAGATTCATGCAATCCCATCGACATTGCACCAAGGTATCAAGTTCTCTCACTCAGGGATGAAAGTAAATATTTCAAGAGATTTATACCCATATGAGCATTGCAAACATCTTGAGGCTAAATTTCAAAGCTAAAATTACCAATACAACATGAATCCAAGTTCTAAGTAGGATAAAGGAAAGGTCATACTTATTGATTCTCCAGAGGATAATTACATATATCCTAATACCTTAGATTCCCTTTTCCACATGACACCTCCTAAAGCTTCTAATTATTTTACCATTTTAGCTAATGGCCTAGGGGAGTATGTGACCCATGATACCTTTCATATTGTTAATCTTCCTCTGTATCCTCAGACCTTAGGAAGACCTAAAGTCACCCCATACATGCATTGGTAACAAAAAGGTAAAGATAAATTTCATAATCTAGGACCAGTCACGTTCAAACCAACATTTGGCAAAGAACAAGACCCTCTCAAAGGAGATGAATCATGGTTATCCAATAATAAATTAGTTGATTGTTACAAGAGCACCAAGTATCCTATTCCCAATAGGATCATAGAATATCAAGATTATGAAGGAAGAGGCCTTAGACTAAATCAACAAGGAACCATTGAGCCAATTTCCATGACTAAGTACAAAAGACCTTATGGACTTGGATTTAAACCACTTGGGGGTGACCCCACATATCTTATTCAAGTTCTATCATCAGTGGCTAGTGATGATGATGTCTATAGTGAAGCAGAGTCTGATCATAGCCTCACCTTTGATGACCTAGCTGAGACTAACCTATTTGATAATAATGCCATTTATACCCTTACCCCAGTCATTCATCATAACCCATTATCATTATACTATCCCCAACATTGAGGTCCCCAAGTGAAAACCTCTTTGAGGTGATTTTTGACTAGGGAAAAATTAAAGATAAAGGTCAGTCTAGTGGTGAAAACTTATTTTAGGTGCCATTAGATGGGGTGTTCATTCCTCTTCAAATTTAGACAAGGAGACCACCAATGATGAACTTGCCTATGGATCTAAGTTTATTTTTGTGCAATAACAAGTATTTGATCAAATTCTTCAAGAATTTTTTATTGTTTTTATCACATGGCCAAATCTCCCATTAGGGGACTCAGATTCATCATGCCTAGGAGACATTGAAGATCAAGTCTTAATAGAGGACCTTGATATAGTCCAACAGTTCAAGTCTTTACCTTCTATCCTAGAAGATGGTTTAACCCTTCTAACCAAAGATACAATAGAGGTATATATCAAGACTTCATCAGACCCAAAATGTATAAAATTAGGCATCTCCCTCACTGAGGAGGAACATGAAGTCTTTACAACTCTATTGAGAGAATTTGTAGATATCTTTGCATGGGATTATTCTGACATGCTAGGTTTGGACCCTGCCTTAGTTCTATACCACCTTATGGTCAATCTTGATGCCAAACTGATGAAACAAAAGCTACGTAAGATACATTATCATATTTTTGTATTGTTAAATAAAGAGTTGGAAAAACTCTTAGAAGTAGGATGTATCTAGTCCATTGACTGCTCAGAATGGATATCTAATGTTGTACCTATTAGAAAAAAGCCTACAGGAATAAGAATCTATATTGATTTTTGAGACATAAACAAAGCTTTTCCTAAGGATGAATTTCCATTGCCTAATGTTGACATGATCTTTGACTTCATGATAGGTTATAAAATGCTTTCACTCATAGATGGTTTTTCAAGATACAACTAGATCAGAATAGCACTAAAAGACCAATATAAAATAGCGTTCACCACTCCATGGGGAAATTTTTTTAATCAGGTAATACCATTTGGTCTTAAGAATGATGGAGATACATATCAAAGGGCCATGACTATCATATTCCATGATATGATGCATGACATTTTTGAAGACTATGTCGATGACATATTAAGAAAATACAAAACTAGGGTTAACCATCTATTAGTGCTATGTAAGATATTTGAAAGATTGTGAGAGTATAAAGTTAGACTCAATCCAAAGAGATGTGTGTTTGGATTAACCTTAATAAATTTAATTGGATTCATTATATTTTGTAGGGGCATTAAATTTGATCTGGCCAAAGTCCATGTTATAATCGAGATGCCACCACCAACCAATTTGAAGTAACTCTACAGTTTGTAGGGAAAGATCTAGTCAATTTGATGCTTTATCTCTCAATTAGTAGACACGTTTCATCCATTTACACATATTTTGAATAACGTAATTGAATTTCACTGGGATGACCACTGCCAAATAGCTTTTCAACAACTCAAGTACTATCTAGTTAATCCACCTATTTTTTTACCTATTATGCTAAGAAGGTCATTCTTGTTGTATCTATCAGCTAATGGAAATGCCTTGGGGGCACTTTTGGATCAACATGATAATAATAGAAAAGAACATGTAGTATAATACTTAAACCATACCTTGGTCACATATGAACACAACTATGCACCTATTGAAAAAGCTTGTCTAGCCATGGTCTTTGTAGTTCAAAAATTGTACCATTACATGTTGAACAATAAGACCATGGCCATTATAAAATTAGATCCAGTCAAGTATATACTATCTAAAACAAATTTACAAGGTAGAATGGCCAAATGGATCATGCTTCTTAGTGAGTTTGACATAGAGTATGTCAATAAAGGCAATTGAAGGATAGGTCCTTACAGATCAATTTACTCAAACACCCCTTACAGACACAAAGCCACTCAAATTTCATTTTACTAATGACTATCATTGACACACATCTTGAGGAGTAACACTGGAAGCTATATTTTGATGTTTCATTTACTGCACATGGATCATGGGTAAGCCTCTTATTTTTTACACCATAAGGGGATCTAATCCCTAAATCATTTAGAATCAGTTTTCCTTATATAAAAAATATATCTGAGTATGAAGCACTTGTCATAGGACTTTGATAGGAAGTACACTAGAACATATCTCATCTCCAATTTTATGGTGATTCTTAGTTAATCATCAATCAGGTCACAGACCATTTCCAAACCAAAGATGACAAGTTGGTTCTATATAAGGCTATGGTTGATACCCTAAAACAAAAAATTGCAAATATATAATTTAAGCATATATTAAGGGCTAGTAATAAAATTATAGATGCCATGGCTACTATTAGTTGTCTAATTTAACAAATAGACAAAGTTATATAATATTGATTCCTTATTGAGAATTTGTTCACACTAGCTCACGAACCTTTAATCATTGCAATGATTTGTGTTATTATTTTTCCTAATTTTATTTGGTACTCAGACCTTTACAAATACCTTCATGACTAAGTTATACCACCTAACCTATCTCAAAAACAAACCAAATCCTTTATTCATCATTCCACTCATTATACTCTAATTGGATCCACCCTTTACCATTGTAGTTTTGATGAAACTCTACTTCGTTGTTTAAATTTGATAGAGTCTACACTAGCGTTAAGGGAAGTTCATGAAATATTATGTGGAGCTCATTCTAGTAGGGTAGTCTTATCTAAAAATATCTTGAGTACTAGTTATTATCAACCCATGATGGATGTAGATGTAGTTGCATATGTAAATAAGTGTGACAAATGTCAATGACATGCTAATTTGATTCATACCCCAGTACAAACTCTAAAATTGATGTTGACACCATGGATATTTACTACATGGAGACTCTAACTCATTGGGAAAATCAATTCCACTTCATCTAATGGCCATAAACATATCCTTAGCACCACTGAATATTTCACTAAGTGGGTTGAAGCTATACCCTCAATTATGTGATTGGAAAACAAATTTCCAAGTTCATCTTAAACCATCTCATTTGTTGCTATGGTATCCCCTTCAACATTATATTTGATAATGGATGATCATTCAATAACAAGTATGTTGACAAGCTATGTACTGAATATAACATCACACAACATTTTTTTACAACATATTACCTTAATGGTAATGGCTAGGCCAAAGCATCAAACAAAACCATTGTGAATATTCTCAAAAACATTATCAATAATGTTAGTCATGATTGGCACCTACAAATATTCCCTAACATTTGGGCATACCATACCAATCATCGTACCTCTATAGGAGCCAATCCATATTCACTTATTTATGGTACCAAATCCATCCTTCCCATTGAGGTCAAATTACCTTCACTATGCATATCTTTCAAGCATGTCCCAGATGATCACAACTATTGAGTAACTCACCTACAAGAGCTAGATCTACTTGATAAAAAATGCATAGTTACACTCAATAATCTTTAGGCATATCAAAATTGACTCAAAGGCCACTATAATCAGTGTGTCAAGTATAGAACATTTGAACTTGGTGATCTTGTTATTAAACAAAACCAAAAGAATACCATGACTGAGAAGAAGCATAAAGGCAAATTCAAACCAAATTGGATAAGTCCTCTCATCATTACTATAGATTATAGATCAGGAGCATACAAGCTTGCCATACCATATGGAGATGAACTTCTTGAGTTGATGAATATTATTCACCTCAAGTGGTACTATCTTTGAGCGCTAAGATATATTATCTGTAAGGACCATTTTAGTGGTGTCATTTTATCACTATTCTTCTTTGTACAAATATAATTCTTATCCATCCTCTTAACCATATCTACTTTACATTTCTTATTTATCAACCAAATGTGTTCTAAAGCCTAACCCATTTGACCTTTGGTTTTTTCCATTTGTTACATATTTTTAGCATCAAGGAATCTGATCAGTTTCATCATTTATTTCAAGTAATTTAGATAAAGATCATATTTTGGAGCAGTATGATAGAAGTTTTGGTAGTTGCATCTTTTTTTTATTATTTCTTTCTTATCACCAATCTTATACTAATTATAACCACCTTTGGGCAAATTAGTACCATTGATCCATATCGTTGTGTCCTAGTTATAACCACCTATGGACAAACTAGGGGCAACATTTGTTTATTGAGCCTTAACATACCAACTTGCCACTTCTTATGCCATACTGTGCATTTTTACCAATTATGCCTATTTTATTTGAATTGACTACTACACTAGTAAAATTCCTCCACTGTAGGGTAGAATTATAGTGACTTGAGGTCCCACTCTAGGACTATGTAGGTAGGACTTAATACTTGTTGAGGTCAGCTCAGTCACCCTTTCCACAATGCTCTCACCATTTTGTGAGCAACTTAAGTTTGAATGCTCTCATCATTTTTTGAACCCCTTAAGTTTCCATTCTCTCATTGTTTCTTGAGTAACCTAAGTTTGAACACTCTTGTTGTTTTGCGAGTAACCTAAGTTTGAATGATCTCACCATTTTACAAGCAACCTAAGTTTTAAAACTCTCACCATTTTATGAACAACCTAAGTTTGAACACTCTTACCATTTTGTGAGCTTGAACTATTTAGTGTCTCATCATTATTGATTGAGTTAAGATCCTTCAAAAATTATAAAAACATTTGTAAAATCATTACAAAAGAACAAAAACACTGACCACTTCTTTGCCTTAAGGATTTTAGGAACCCTTACTAAGTTGTAAGCAAATCACTTGTTTCTTAGTTTCCCCATCCTTTTTGGCCTTAGGTTCTCACACACTTTACATTTTGTAAGACCATTCATATTCTTCTATCACATCTATTGTGTTTGTTTTCATTAGTTATCATATTCTTCCCATTCCCTGGGAGAACTACATTTGGCCTAAATTTTTTTATTGGATATTACATCCATAGAACTATGTAGGTAGTATCCACTTGCCTAGTGCATATGGAGACAACTCAATCACCCCTTCTTTTTCTTTTATTCCCCCATTTTGTTCATTTGTTAATTTGTCACCTATTTTCTAGGGGTAATGTTCATATGGTTTTATTGTGTTATTTGTTTGTTTGTTTTTCTCTACTTATTTTGTTTATTTGTCTACCTATTTGTTTGCTTTCAACACTATTACCTTGATTCAGTTTATGTGTGTTCATTAGGTGATTCCTTGCTCACACTTATACTTGAATCCAATCATATTCATATGTTTACATTGTCATCATAGTTTCTATCATTGGTGCATTATTTTCTATTAAGTATTGGATTACAAGAGCTAATCCTCATGCATATTTTGGCCCAATCCTCATGATATTATACCATGATGCCTACTAGAATGTGCTACAAAAAACCTTAGCTTCAAGAAGTCTATTCAATAATGGTGACATCAACATCTCTTCAAACTGACATCTTGATTCAATTCTAATCATATCCCAAATAGAGTAATTAACCACAAATTAATTTCAACATATATTAGTTTAGATGAACATCTCCCTACTATCAGGTTGTTTTAATTCATCATTACCTTCTTAGTTATCATCATCCTTGATAAAGTTTATCATGTTTTCCATAATCAAGTTCCAATAATTATAACCGCCTATGGGCAAATCATTGTACACCATCCCACCTACATTTCTCAATGATTATAACCACCTTTGGGCAAATCATTATGTTCTCACCACTTTAATTTTTCTACCCATATAGGGGCATGTTTTTATCTTGTTTGTCTATCTTAACTAGGGAAAATCCATCTTCTTAATGACTATAACCACCTTTAGGAAAATCATTATGTTATCATACCATGTTACCACTATCAAGGTATAATGCTTATAAATGCCTTTGGGCAAATCATTGTACACTGTCCTACTTGCATTCTCAATGATTTTGACTACTTTTTCAAAATCATTATGTTTTCACCCCATCATGTTTTCTTTCTTTGGTCCCCTCATTTTATTTCTTATCGAGGGACCATTTGTCGACCTACTTGTGCCAACTATTCCCTCAAGGGGTCATCATCCAATTAGTTTATCATCATTGCAGTTGTAGGCATACATGACATTTTCATTCTTTGAGAAGATGTTATTATGCTTATAGATTGAAATACCTTCCCAAATAGGGGAAAACTATAGACACTTAAATCTGGCCACTAATGACTTCTAACTAGGGTTTTGACCAATTTCCACCTAAAGTGCACAATTTAGCCTAAAAATACTAAAATGCATTAAATGAATTGAAATTGATATATTCAACTACCAATTTTGGCTAGAGTATCACTAAATGAGATAATGTATTTTATGGGCTAGCTAACTTTGATCAGATTATTTTGAGTCAAAATGCCAATTTTGCACTTGGATGCTCTGAATTGCTCCTTTTTGTCAAATCTCTTACATAATACTTGTGCCTTTTTTATTTGGTGTTGGTAACATCTTAAATGGGATAATAGATCCAACATATCCAACATTGATTTCTAATTCTAATTTAGTCAAATTTTGGATCAATAAAAAGACATTTTGACCAATTTGATTAATTTGTGCATCAAGAGCTAAAATTTGGACCAAAGTTGACTAATCATATTTTAGGCTAATTAAACCAAATTAGGGCCTTAAATTAATTTTCCATGGAACTTATTGAATAAATATTTATTGGAAATTGATTTTTATTAACCAAATCATCAGGTGATATCATCATATGGGGTGGCATCTACAAGTCATAAATGCATAAAATATTAGGATTATAGGTCTCCCATACCTCATTAAGACCCTCCATGCCTCATTAAGACCATCCATGACTATTAAATACCCCTCTATTCTAAATATTAATGGGGATATTTTTAGAATAAACTTCATATTTGGATTTATTCATGGCCACACATGTCAATCTTAAGATGGATGGTCATGATCGATCCTCAAACCATTCCAAAAATCTATAAATAGGAGGCCTTACCTATTGAATTTTAATATATTTTATGCCAAAATTATAATTCCCAAATTCATTAAAAAATAATTGCATCTTAGTTTTATATTACCAAATTGTTGAGCCAAGTCAAGCCAAAGCCAAAGGTGCCAAGAGGAGATGAAGGTAACCATACTCAATAGAAGAAGATCTCTTGAAGCACAAGCTGAACAAGCCAAAGAAGGAGTCTTTTGGAGAAATCAAGTATTTGGTCAAAATTGGTGTTTTGTGTTCATATTTCTTATTTCTTTCCATTTTTAGAGATGTTCTCAAATGGCTTTCCCTCATTAAGCTTTCCCTAGTAACTAGGCCTAGAGATGTATGCTAGCATGTTAGTTTTTTAATTTGATTTGATTTTTTCACTAACAAGATACTAACACCTATTTTGAGTTAAATTCCTATTTCACACATACTGTGCCACTATGGTTTAAAAAGGACATGTTACCAACTAATAGAACCTTGTTGTTGAGTGAGAACTTATGAACTAAGACCCTATTTTTGAATGATTGACACACTTTAAACAAAAGGCAATTTTTGCCTAGTAGGTACTTGAGAAATATTATAACCTCCTTATTACATGAATCATCATTAGGAAGTTGATTCTTGTTAGGTATCCAACACCTGTCACTAACCAATAGTCATATGTTGTTCATTAGACATCATTTGGTTTTGAATTAGCACACTAGCCTACAATTGAAGAGGCATGTTTGATATTATCTAACATGGTAGAACATTAGTTGCCTCCTATTGAGGTAGAAACATATTCAAACTCTATTGCATTGGTATACTATATTATTCCCATTGTTGTGGAATACCACTCGATACTTGTTGAGGAGGAGTAGGATTTGTCACATTTTATTGTTGAGACACAACATTGGTTGATAGTTGGCTACCTAATCCTATTGGTTGTGTGCTTGAAGAAGTGATTGGCTGAGATTGGGATATATAAAATCCTGATTTAAGAACCACTTTTGATGTTAACTAAAGGCACATTTTTTTGGCTAGCTATTTGTGCATTAACATTACTTTGGTTTGGATGGGATGTTGCTTGCACATTATCCACTATGTTTTGGCCACTATTATGTGTATAAACAGAAGATACTTATTTGATGGTTGGCATATGAAATAATTTTTTGAATGAAGTTTTCTATGAAAAATTTTCAACACCCTAATTATCTTGATCAGTCAACTCTATTAACACTCTAATTGAAGGAAATAAGTCAATAAGAGGTTTACTCACCATGGTCATCTAGTTGAAATTGTGCGCTAGATTTAGGTAGGTTTGATATGCTGCCTACATTTGGTTAAAGTGGTATTCCATGAGGTTATTTATTTTGTTAGTCATATTAGGGTCCTAATACATAATTTAGACTAGAGTTAAAGTATTTTTAAAAGAGGCTTGTTGACTATACAATATGTTGAGGCATTTTTACTAGGCTTAGTAAATTCTCATGGGGGAAGTCTATTATAAACTGGGCCCCTACCTCTATGGATCTAACCAAAATCTCATATTTTTTTCTCTAATAAATGACACTCAAATAAATAAGGATCATATGTGGAAGGTGTGTTAACAGAGTGCATTTGTTGAGGAAAAGGTTCTTCAATAGTAGGTACCGTAGCTAGGTATTGCTCTGTTTGTGCTTGGTCCTATTTTTAATATGGTGGCATATTAATCAAATATTTAGTCAATGGATCTTGGTTTTATGCCCCTATTTGAGTATTATAAGAGGGATAAGGATTAATTTCATAATAAATATTATCTACATAGGGGTCTTGCACCATTTCTTCTTGTACAAAACACATTATTAATCCATAGATTGTACATGAGTCCACTAAAGTGTAGGAATACATATTGGGATCCATAACAAATGTTTTGCGATAGAAAGGGAAGAGAGTTATACAAAATCTAAAAAGATAATGTCTTAAATATGATGTTTAAACTTGGTCTAGATTCATCAAAAGGATGGAAAGGTTTTATGCAATGATCTGTGATAAAAATAAGTTAACATTAAGTAACTAGCATTATACATCTTATATAAAAAATATTAAGTAAATGGATCGAAAATCAAAATGCCAAACTCTAAGGTCAAAGTGTTTCAAATCAATCTAATCTAGGAAATAAACCATTACTAGGTCTTTTATCCAAATGGAGAATCAAAATATACGCTCAAACAAAGCATGTGCTAGGACTCTTAGCCAAATGACATCAAAATCTAGACTTTAAAATAGATGAGATTTTAATCAAATGGATTTGAAACACTTCTAATAAAAACTAGGAATTTGACTTTTTGACATGAACTCAATCAAATAGGTATAAGGTATGAAACAAAATACACTTTAGAGATAGTTTGTTTTCTCACAAATAATGGTATAAAACTTGGTTCTTTTTAAAAATAGGCTAAAAAAATGTGAATGACGTAACTATGCTAAATAAAGATTCATAAAGGTATACTCAAATTAGCTTAAAAAATGTTTAGAACTCTATGAAAAAAGGTCTATGAAACAATGTTTGAAATGTTTGGGTAGCATAATAATGATAGACTACTCAAAAGACATAACAAAATGTTTGTTTCAAAATCTCTCTAAGGCAAAGATGGTTTCTCACAAATTTGATAGCGTAACACTACCTTTCTTAACTCAAATGACATACATACCTTCAAAGTTTTGACAATATTTCTAAAGAAAAAAATTATGTATTCATATGATCTTGATGGAAATAGGATGGTAACAATTTTTTTTTTGGTGTATAGACTCAAAGTGCAAGTCTTTAGCATAAAATGAACTACCAAGTGGTGATAATGATTATGAGTCTTAAACGACCTTTAACCCAAATTGAAAATTAAACCTAATTTCCCTCAAGTTTAGAACAAATGGAAAAACCCTTTAACACATCAACATTATTAACTTATGAAGGTGATATTTTGAATTTAGATTATAAATGAAGGACTTTAAATAATGTTTTTCAAAAGTCTAGACTCAATTGGACATCATAACTGCACCAAAATGGATGATATGACTCTAAATTTTGATGAACTTTGAACAAGGTAAATTGATGATTCACGTGGGTAGCATAACACCTTTTTTTAAAATAAAAATGAGGACTATGTGTTTTGGTTTGTATCATTTGTTCACACCAAGTTTTGACTCCAAACAAGACTTTAATCTAGGATAAAACCAACTAATTAATCACTATTAGGTCCTAAACTGACAAGGTTTCTTGGTATTGTTGGAATTCATCAATATACATCATTTAAGAGAATTTTAAGTGTTCATACAAAAATTAAAATGAGCATTATATAGTAGTATTTTAAAACCCCCTTCTCTCAAATGATAGTGTTGTGACATGGACCTTGAGGCGTACCTTGCACCAACACTTCCATAGTAAGTGGGGATTTGTCTAAGATATACAAGTTTTTAAGAGTTTAGATGGATCAATTACATAATTACTTTCACATCATGATGTAAAATAAATGCATATAATTGTGTGTTCGTGGCACTTGACCTATAGCAAAAAGGTCTAGTCCTTTTTGTAACCACTACATCCATTGTTTGCTTAGTGTAGTGTGATATCCAAAGTGCAAATACATCCCATGTGTAACTCCAACACTAGAAGGTAGTTTAATCGCTCAAACCTCTAATCCTAGTGGGAGTGGTTTAAGTTAGTGTTAGGAGATGAAATCCTAGGTCAAATCTTCCCTAAAGAACTTACAAGAGGTAATGAAGTCCCCCTCACAAGCCAAATTTGCATAAAAATAAATGACTTAATAGAAAGACTTTAGGGTCATTTCAAGGTCACCCAAAATATTATGATTTTTTTTTTGGGAGTTCTTTAGATGACATTATTTTTATGCCTTGGACTAGGCATGTTTGCAATAAAGATGATGCTTTTGATTTTAAAAGTTCCCTAAAGGGGATGGATGGAAGAGCATACACATAATGTCCCTATTTTTTCCAATCACATTCTAATTTTAAACAACTATTGAAGATAAAATTTGACAAGTGAATTCAATTTTAAGCACTAAAATAAATATTATGTGGTGTTTTTTTGACCCCTTGGTCTTAAGTTATAACTTTGAAAGCATAATTTATTAAAACATTTACCTAAACATCTAGATTTTTTATTAAGCACCAAAAAAGGTTCCTAATCCATTTTAAACTTAAAAAAAAAATCTAAAAACCATGTTTAAAAAAATTCCAAGCTTGATCCTATAATGAAAAAGTCAGTATGTCCTTTAGCTTGGAAGTTAATTTGCAAATGAGTGAAGCAACTTCTCAAAACAAGGTCTCTATTTTGAAATTGTAGTTACATGGTTAATATCATTGTTTCCCTACAAAATCACAATTTTAGACAAAAATATCATTGTTATGGGTTAGATCTGGTAGAAAACATAATATCACTATTTAGATGACAAAATCACTGCACAAAATGATGATATCATTATTCTACAAAATTGCTACCAAAATTAATGAAATCACTATTTGGATATGAAATCACTATCCAAATTCACAATATCATTGCATAGAATGATGATATCATTGTTCTATGTAATCACTACTCTAATGAACAAAATAATTGTTTAAGGTTACAAAATCGCTATTAAGCAAATAATGGTTTTGTTTACAAAATTGCTATTGTGATAAAAGTGATATTGCAATACAGAGAAAAACCATGATACTCAAAAATAAAATGCGACTTCTAGAAAAATAATTTTTTGACTTTAAATTTCACTCCTTTGGCTCTTCCACTCCAAGAGTCTACATAAAATTGGTTAGTAGGTTGCTTGAAAGATATTTGTGACTAAATTTGTGGGGCTTGCATCCCACCGGGCATGCCATTATGTGAACTAGGAATTTAACTCAAGAGAGGATGGTTAGTATCATGTTAGTTCCAAAATAAAATCAAAATGAAATAAACACACTAGCATAACATCTCTAGGCCTAGTTACTAGGGGTAGTTTAGTTAACAAAACTATAATAGAAAGCACAACTAAAATGCAAAAGAAACCTTTTTTCACCTTCCTTGGATGCTCCAAATAATTTTTTGAAGTGGCTTACTTCGCTTTGTGCTCATGAAGTCTGCATCAATGAAGTTTGGCTACCTTCATCTCTCCTTGGCACTATATTTGGATTTGGCTTGGCTTGGCTTGGATCAATATTTGGGCATTATAACACTAATTTTCATTAAGATTTGAAATCAATTCAGCATTATAACTTTGGCATATGAGAGCTTAGAATTCAATAGGCTAGACCTCTTATTTATAGATTTTGCAAAATGGCCAGAATCAACTTGAACCATCCATCTCAAAATGGAGATGTGTGGCTAAAGATTAATTCAATTATGTAATTAAAATTCATAAATAGGCTCATCAATATTTGGGATAGAGGAGAAATCAATAGGCATGGAGGGTCTTAATGAGGCATGAGAGGGGTTAATCTCGATATTTTATGCATTTATGGTTTTAGGGATGTCTTCTCAAAAAATGATGTCACCTGATGATGCAGATATTCAATATTCATTTTTAAAAAGAAATTATTCAACAAGTTCCATGTAATTATTAATTAGGCTCATGATTTGGTTTAACTAGATCGTAAGCATGATTAAGCACTTTGATGCAAACCTTAGCTCTTTGTGCACAAATTATTTAAATTGGTTAGAATGTCTTGTTATTGGCCTAAAATTTGACTGGATTAGAATTAGGATGCAATTTTAGATCCATTGGATCTATTATCCCATTTAAAATGTTGTCAACACCAAATAAAAAAGGCACGTGTCTCGTGAAAGAGATTTGACAAAAAAGAGCAATCCAAGGCACCTAAGTACAAAATTGGCATTTTGACTTAATATGATCTGATCAAAGTTAGTTGGCCCATAAATTTCATTGCCCCATTTAGTGATACCTTAGAAAAAATTGGCACTTTAATATGTCAATTTCAAAGCTTTTAATGTGTTTTAGTGTTTTTAGGCTAAATTGTGCATTTTGGTGGAAATTGGTCAAAACCCTGATTAAATGTCATTGGTGGCTAGATTTAGGTGTCTACAATTATTTATCATTTATTACCATTTTTTTCCATGATTTATTTTCTATGACTGTCATCTTCATTCCTCACATTCAACTCCACTTTATTTCACCTGTGTAGGATTATGACTCATTCTACATTCCTTCATTGACCCTATTAACCTATGCAGACACACTACCTAGACCTACCTTTGATACCCTAGGAACCTTTGAACCCACCCCTTGGATTAAACCTTTGACTTGGTTATACCTTAGAATAAGGTGATGGCATGTATTTCAATGACTTATTTTATCATGGCTTGACCTTGGTATTAAACTTGGTTTAATTCATTGTTTTCAAACATTGTGATATCAACTTAGGTTGATGATGTTTTAGAAGTTATATTAACACCAATTATTATGGTGGGTGGCATGGTTGATGAAATTTTATAACATTGATCTGTTTAATTAAGAATTAATATAAGATTAATCCCTATCCTGCATTTCTATTGGTTAGCAATTAGATTAGCAATAAAATTTTCTAGATGTGTCATTAATGGTGAGGTTGGTGGGGGATTTGCTTTGGGATACAGAGGAGAATTTCTCTTTCCCATTCAATGTATAATTCAATGGGGTATGGGAAAGTGGATGGAAGGGATGGGAGTTTGGATGACAAACAAAGTGAGTTAGGAAGATGGAAATGTGGAGGAGAAAATAGTAGAATATTAGTTGGTTTTAATGGTGACCATAACAGATTTGAGAACACACAGTGATGCTTGGAAAGTTATAGAAGTTCTTTTTATTTGGATTCTAGGAGTTTTCTACATTATCAAGTAAGTCATTTTGGTTTTCTAGTTTCATTTGTTGACTATGTTAATTAAAAAAAATGCTAAGAGGTTGCTTATTAAGCTAGAATTCTTAAGACTTTTGGGTGCATACGCAAACCCCATAAAATGATATATCATTATATAACATTGCATATAAACTTGTAATGAATATATACATGATATATGGTTTTTTGGTTCAAATCCCTTAGTTTTGATTTATGTTTTGAATATGTATGTAGTTATTTTATTGGCTTATCAGTCATATGAATTATCGTGGATTTATGGGTTTCATATCAATAAGTATGTTTTCATACATAAAGGTGATTGTGTTTTTATACAAAAAATTGATGGTGTTTTTATTTAATTATTATCTAGTTTTTATATAAAAATGATTGAGTTCTATTTTGAATAGTGATTGTGTTGTTTTAAGGTGACTATGTTTTTACTAAAGGTGTCTGCAGTTGTTTAATATTGGTATCTACATTATTTTAAGTTATGACTATGTTCTTTTTATGGATATATCAAGCTATTAGTTTATTCAAGGAGTCATAGTTATTTTACCTCTGATTTTCATTATTGATTGTTGTATTTTTGGTTCAAGTTCTCACTCCTTGTATTGACTACATGATACATACATATATCCTTGACTTGGTAATCTATTATATGTTTTATGACTCAAATGTTTACTTAGGGCCTTTTTTTATATTTTAATATGTTATATTTGGTCAATTAGTATATTTTTAGGTGAATGTGTGATATTTTACACATGCCATAATCTTGAAAATTATTGGACCACCTTGTGGTCACTATCTTTTGATAATATTTGTTCGATTATTTTGTTAGAATCTTAAAGATATAACTGGTCAAGTTGTTATTATCATGGTATTTGGTTATATCATTATGTTCTATGTTTTATCATGTTGTGTTATTATGTCAAAGCAGTAGTGTGTATATATATGCATATATGTTTTTGATTAGGGTTGATAGTAATTTGAACTCTTGGTTATTTTGACTATGTTCTATGTTATATCATGACCTTCTAATTTTTTACTATGTTTATATTGCATGTTTGGAAAGAACTATTGATGACTAGGTTAAATTTTGTGTTTCATCTATGTGTATGATGAGAACCATTAAACCATTTTTGGTCACTAATTTTTTATAATCATTGTTCATTTTAATTATATGGTTCATGTATAAATAGACCTAGACTACGATATTCTTATTTGACTAGGTTATGAATGTCTTATTTATATCATGGGTCGATTGTGTTATTGTTTCACTAAGGTGTTGAACTATATATATACCTTGTGTCTTGAATCATATTATCTTAATTGACTGCATTATCATATTTATGTCAAGACTAGGATGTATGAGTTGATTGTGTATGCCTTGTTGTGGTATTAAGTTTGATCTTGGTATTTCATTTGTATTGGTTATAATTATTATTAATTAGGTTTATGATTTCATTATTTTGTTTTATGATTTTTTTTTTTTAGGGATACATCATTTTTATTAACTGTGTTGATCTTTGCACTGAAGTTGCAGTATATACATGTGGATGTGTGTTGATTGTGAGTGTGTGTGTGTGCGCATAAAGTTACCTTTGAGTTACAACCGTTGGGTCTTATAATAGTATATTATTTATGGTGTCATTTTAATATTCTAGCTAAGTTGATTTAAGTTTTGGAAATAAACTTGGTTTTGAATGGAAAATTTGAACATGTTGCTCTTGAAGGCATGTCTATTTGATTTTTTTACTATGTTTAAATAAATAGTTGGGATTGAGTTTATATTCTATTTTATGTAATTGTTTTTAATTTTCTAATTGAATATTTTGGTTACTTATTGAAATGTGTTGATTATCATTCCTAAACTAGACCTGAGTAATAAAGAGTATAGATTAGGGGTCTAGATAATCAAGGTTGGCCACAATTTGGACAAAGATCCAAGTAGGATAATTTGAAGGATATATAAGGGATTAAATTTAATCCATTCTATATCATTTGACAATCAAGATTAACCTTTCCCTCTCTTGATTTATACTTCAAATGGATTAACTATTCATGTCTCACCTCAAAATGATATAGGTATGTTTCATGTATTCTTCTATTTCAATATGTCTTTAAGTTTGGAAATTGATATACTCAGAATTCACTTCATGTTCTTGGTTACCACAACCACCATCCTTATGATTGTTGGGGTGGTGAAGGCCCACCGATGGTTGGGTTCATAGAGCTAGTTGGGTGGGTTTGTCTTGATTAGTTCATCCATGTTTGACTTGATGCTTCGATTACTTCACACATAAGTATGAAAAATGATAACAATTTAATTCTTAGTTATTTGATATATTTTTTTAACATTGACATTAGGTTAGATAGTGTTCAATTATTTAACATAGCTTTTAGCTTTGATATTGAACCAATTAGTATGCAATCCTTGTTATTGATCATGATAGCTACTAACTTATGTTATGAATGGAATTGTTGAATCAAAATGTAAATTAAATATTATATGAGGTAAATTGATTATTACCTAAAGGTGATATACACCAAGTACATTGTATTATTTAATTATTAGATTAACTCTTCATATGTTTGATCAAAAAGCTATTACTTTCATTTTTTGAAGACATGTATGTCACACATATGTAATATGAAATTTAATGAGTTAACTCTTGTATTATTATTTAAATAATGAAACAATGGTTAGTTAAATCTTATGATTTCATAATAGGCATTATATTATTGCATGGATTAATCATATGATTAAGTAAAGGAACTTGAATAAAATTATAATAATGTCATTCTTATGAATCCATGGAATAATATAAGCAAGTTATTTATCAATTCTACTCCATCTGATGATGCATATTTACATATCTAACAACTACTTGCATGCTGATTTATTTCACATTGGGTTATATATGTTTTACCTACCTTCTCCATAGCTAAGCTTACCTACCTCTCTTCCTTGACTGCCCAATAAATAAATTTGTAATAGTTACTTATTTGGGTTTCACTCAATTTGAAACTCAGGTGAATTCAATTGGCTTGATAATGTCAAATTTTGTGCTTGATCATCACTATTATTTTAAATACTTGTCTTTTTCTAGTCTAGATTAATTATAGATTTATTCCTTACAACAATGATATATTCAAGAATAATTTACTTATGTAATTATGGAATATTATGTGAAAAGAAATGAATTCTTTCTTAATTAGATATTTGATTTGGCTTCATTATTAAATAATTACATGAGTTTAATCCTCTTAAAATAAATAGATAGTTAAGGTTTAATTAATTAAATGTCTTAGACTCTTTTTATATCGCATTGGCAATGCCAATCTAAATGATTATATGTTTTCAAAATAATGATATTGATTATAACTATATCATTAATCATTATTCTAGTAATGGCATTTATATTGATAAGTGAATGATGTATGAATTAATTATACAAGTAGTACAGTGACCATAAAGGCTATAAGGCATTATGACTTCAGCCTTTAGCACTAAATAACATTTTATTTTAAATCTTTTTTCCCTTTATACTTTTATTTATTCTGCTATGTGAATGATTGAAAATCTATATGTGTTCAATTGTTTTTTGGTTACTGATTATATTGCTTGTCTAAGTCATAACACATATTTTAACATAAACCTATGATTAACCTAAATGATAACTTAGGGTAATAGAGTTATCCTTCCTAATTACATTAATATTTTAACTTAACCATCCTCAAGTGGGACTAAAACCCACTGAGGATAGTAAGGTATTTACCTAGGGTTATGGACTTAGAAATGGTTCTATGTGGAAGTACTAGTGCCACATATAGTGCTCGAGTCCTATCCGTGTATGCATACACCGATATGCCTCAAACCCCATAAACCATCTAATACTATAACATGCTTCCCCATATCACCTTTTGTATGTTTTTAACTCTAAGTAATTATCTCAGTTCACCTCCTTTAGTTTTAGTTGCATGGATGTGAGTACATTGAGCATTTATCACTTACATTAGCAAGTGAAGTAAGTGGGTCTAACATGCATCCAAAATGTACTCTGATATATAATTACAAAAAATTTTAGGGGTTATTTCATAAAACCTATACCTTACACCTTAAATCCTAAACCTTAAGCCCTAAATAGTAAACCCTAAAACTTAAACCAATCAATTTAGCCCCAATTAACATATTTTAGAATAAGAATTAGGTACAAGGATCAATTTGGCCCAAATCACATCACTCATTAGCCCAATTGACTAATTGGCTTAATTTGTGATGATATAGGGGATAATTGAGCCCAAAATCATACTTATATTCATAAATAGGTTCAAGGAGCTCAATTTGACCCCAATTGCCTTTGTGAGTGGACTTTATATACCCTAAAACATAAACCATGTGCCCTAATCCCTAAACTATAAACCATATATTATAAAATCTTAAAACTCTAAAAAAATCATTTTAGCCCCAATAAAATAACATTTAAACTAATAAATTAAGGTTCACATGGATTAATTTGGCATACATATGAAATTCATGCAAAATATTTTGTGTATATGATAATTTCACATGCATGGTTATTCCACATATGTATTTATTCTACATACGCATTTCTTGGATTTCACATTTCAAACACATGCTTGAAGGCTTGAGAATGGTTTGGGTTTCTAATCCTAAGGAATTTACTTATAAAAACACAACCAAATGCATGTTTTTGACTAAAATAAAAAAAATACAACTTCGGTCATGATAAACACTATGAATTTTATCAAAAAAATTATTTAAAACATTACAACATAGACTACACTCTTCTCTTTCTAAATATATATTATTATTTTTTAATTTAAGGTTGTTATCTAGATTTATTTTGAAGTATGTATTTTTTTGGAATTATCTTTGTTTATATATCTTTTCATTCATTAATTCAAACCTTAAAACAATTAAATGGTTGCAAACTAGACCTAATTCTACACACATTAGAAAAAATCTAATTTTTGATATTTTTTGAGGTAGTTAGGGGGGCTCCACGGTCGACTATAAATTATTAATCATATTTCGGGTCTATTTAATTGTGAAATTAGTTAAAAAATAAATATTCATTAATTAATTTAAATAAAATATATGTTGTAAACTAGATGATCTTATCGAACTTTCCACCAAAGGGTTAAAAAAAAACTAAATGACGCTCAAAAACTAATGGGCCACACAGAAAGCTATCTACTCTATTTTTTTATAAAAATACCTCTTTGAATTTATAATATTGTACCTACTTATACTTGACCATTTCAATAAACATTTAGTAGTTTAGAAACTAAACTCAAAATTCTACAATTCATGTTCCGATCATATCTTCAAATTTTGTGTCTAAGTGTCTCAAATAATTCATACAAGTTGATGTTTCTTATTTTTCAAGAAAAATATGTCCACTTAAGACCTCCTTTTTCCCCACAAATTCCATTTACTTACCTTTCATGTAGCACCATGTAAAAAGTGAATAACTAGAAAGGCATGTGTAAGCAATATATGTATCTCAGCATGGTAAAGTGGTCATAAAATTATATAACTTGTGATAATGTAACATGTGTAAGAATATTTCCCCAACATTAACATGGTCCCTAGGTATAGTAAATGTCTATAATCTATATGTCCATTATGATTTTTATGTTCATCACACTCATATACCTTGTGAAATTCATGTGTATATGAAAAGAACATGTCATATGCTAAACATGTGATAAATAACATATGTAAATAATGTAATCTAAAAAATCATGTCATGGTCATGTCCTTACTTTTATTTTTTATAATATTTGAATTTTTTTTTTTAAATTTCTCTAAATATGTGAAAAGGTGATATCCAATTATCTCATTAATGGGATAGTCATAGGAGATACCTATATCATATGGTGTAAATGTTATCTTTCATGAGCAAAAGGTAACATGTGTAGGTTTATCAAAATATGAAAAAAACCTTGTGTTGTAATATAAACATCATCATCAATCTTCATAAAATCTTGGGTATGACAAGTAACTCTATAAAACCTAGGATTATGTGGAGCCTGCTATATAATATGAGAATGCATATGTTTATGAGTTTTCTATGAAACATTTCGAACTGTCCATGAAACTAAATTGTTACATGCTATAAAAAATAAATGCCTCTAGGAATTCTAAATAGCCATATGATGTGATAAGTTTCATGAGAATAGTTACCTAAGAAATCAACTACTCTCCTTTAGGTTTAATGCATAGATAGACCTTGGGTGGGTGCAATTACCACCTCTTAATAATGGTAATACGTAGGAGAGAAACAACCAACTTTAGTGGTGGTGGAGATGGATGAGGAGACACTGCTAGCTAAAAAGGGTGCTCATATCAAATACCTACACTTGTAAGTACCCTATTATAGTGTATATAATTGACACATCGATGTATTATATAAGGTATTATACAGATATTATAAGCACAAGGGACCACCAATAACATGACAAAGACCTAATTACATAGAAATGCCCCCATTACTCTATATTATAATGACTAAATTAGCCATTATGGTGGGGCCTACATAAATAAGTAGCACAATATGTCAAAATATGTCTTACGTATGTCCATCAAACCCTTTGATCACTCTTGTAATATCTTGTTTAAATTTTTGTGTGTACCCAAAAGAGTTTCAAAGTGTCACGGTACAAATATTTTTTCTTGAACCATTATAAACCATAAAAATGAGTATAAGATGTTTATTGATGTGATATCATATAAATAATGCATGGAAATATGAGTCATCATCTATCATATCATTATCATCAAATACAATAATAGATCATTGTGGTAATATTATCATAAGTATTATAATAATCCCATATATTGGATGAATACATGTATCTAGAGGAGGATATGCATGGAATGTATGATGTTATGCATAAGTATCCTTAATTTATATTTCATCATGATTTATAATTGAGTCATTAAAGAGTTTTAACTATAATTCCCATTTGTTTGTGGTCTAGTCTTTTCTATGGATGTGCCTAACTCAATAGTGTTATCATCTATAATATATTGTATCTTTTGCCTTAACTTGAAGGATTTATTTATATAATTTCCAACACATCGATAATAATCATTTTGATCATATCCATTATACAGTTGTTTTCTTGTACCTACCACTATTGGTGGAGGGAGAGATAAAATATTGCACTTAAGTAGATTTATAACATTTTTTATAATATTGAGGTAGAATATAAAAATGCCTCTTCTATGGAATAGGTAAAAGAAACCTAATTATAGGTTGTGATATTGATTAAATATAATCTTGGATTTAGTATTGTTATCATTTGATTTTTTTGTATAATTTGGATTGATTTGAAACTTGGCATTTTAATTATTACTGGTAGTAGGAACATACTTAAGCTTATTGAGTGCAAAAATCTTGACTTCTTAGTCTCTCATTGTATGACATAATTCATCAAAATATATAAATTTATTCAATAATATTGACTTATGAAGTGGTGAAAGCAAGATTTTCTTGAAGATATCTTGTAACCCATTTTTTTAATAGGATTAGTCATATTAACTAGCATGGTCTTATATCAAAATACATATCCATTGATTGGCTCATTAGACCCTTGCTTTAGTTTGTCAATTTTCACATAATAGATTTTATCATCAATGTTGATAGAGAAATGCACATAATATATATAAATTGATCAGATAGAAGAAATAAAGAACTAACTAATTGAGGTGGAAGGTCATGGAACCATATTAGTTCATAATATTTGAGATCCCATGGAAATAAATTGGTCATCAACTAGTTTTTGGTTTCATAATCTAAGCATGCTATATGGAAATATTGAAGGTATTATTTAGGATCACATTTTCCATCATATAATGGAAGCTTAGAAGCTATAAACCATAAAGGTATGGGATAGGATGCTATATCAAGAACTAAAGGATTACGGAGCACCACATGTGAATCCCATGATTTACTCACTCAATATGTACCTTTTTATAACCACAACACTTTATCTCGTAGAGTTGCAATAGTTTTATCAAGGGAACATGCAATAGGAAAGGTAGGCAACATGAAATGCTTCATCAACAAAGGATGGGAATAAGTCTCCTATGTAATCATATGCATGGCAATATATGATAGGCCTTGTGTTTCCTCTACACTTTGGGTATAAATCACATGTGTAACTATAGGTGTAGATATATGAATATTATTAAGAACAGTAGTCTAATTAATATCTTTGAAAGTGTGGTATTGTTCATTAGTTGTAGTAGATTGGGATATAATTTTTTATTAGTCTCAATACAACATCATGAATTTGTGGATTTTAGTCAATAAATTTGGTCAGTTGTCTCTCATCTTCATCATCAAATGTATTCATATGAGGGTTTCTATGGCCAATGTCCCATTGAGTATGTGTGGTTTTAATTGTCATAATAATTCCATCAAGGGGATATGTGTTAAAAGAGGCAAGGATAATTCATTATTAATTTTATCCTTGGTTTATAAATATTTAATCTAAATTATGCATATCCAAGAATAAAAAGATGAAATAAGTGAAATCATGACTTGAGTAAACCAATAGAAGCATTGTTCATGTACCAAATCCATAATCAATTTGTAATGTGAAAGAGAATCATAAATCAGGTCCAAAAATAAAACCTTAGGTAAAAATATGAAAACCTTAAAAATAAGAATAAAAACCTAAGGGTAACACAAGGTTTGGCATTGTTCGAGCAATATACAGGTTCACCAATATGTTTAACCTATTTTTAGATTAGTATCAATATCAATAGGCTAAAATAGTTTAATTAATTTAGATTGAAGTATATGATAATCAAGCATAAATATAAACATAATTGATTGAGATAGATATGATAATGCAGTTTACTATTTATGGAAAGTATTGAGGATATCAATATAATTAGATTTATTTCTTAACTAATTAACTATCACTATGTTCAGATAGAGGAAATAGACTAGAATCAAGCATATGATTATTCCAGATCTATAAATATGTCTCTATGCATGTAATTTTGGTACCATAAGTCTTGGGTAGGAACATTGATGCTACTATTTAGGATTGACATTACTATCCTATCTAGGTCTGTCTCTTTGTGATTACACAATGCAATGCACTCATCTTTTAACCTTATGTTTGTGTAATCTATGACCTTGATTCATGCACAACTCTAAAAATCACTTTCATTCTCCTTAAAAACCCTAAGTTTTCTTATTAGGTATGAAACCCCATAAAAAGTGAGGAAGTGTAATTGGATTTCATTGACCCCCATTGATTATTTATTGTTGCCTATGTATCTAATATTCTGAAGAGGGAATTCAAGCCACACGTAGTTATTCCCATTAGTGTGAATGTAATATTGTGATATTCCACTATATGAATGCAATTAGAAATATGGATTTGACCTTGAAAATATTAGAACTTGACTTAAATTGATGTGTTTTTGAATTGACTGATGATTGATCTTAGTGCTTGATTTGAAATTTGGGAAGAATATGGAAGATTTGATTATTATACATTGGTTTATAGATTCTTGATAGATAGGTTCCAAGTGAGTAATAAGTGTGGATTTTATTTATATTTATATGAGTCCATTTAGATAATTTTTCATGCCATAAACATACTAAATGAATGGGTCAACCTATAGGAGGAGTTAAATTATAATAATTTATGGAATCTACATTTTTAAAGAATTGATTCTCAATGTTTTGATCCAAACTCATGGATCATCATCAAGAGAATAGGCATCAATAAGATAATAATGCAACATAGAAACAACCAAAGGGAGAATAAATAATACAATTATTCATCAACCCAAAGGAGTCAACCAAGATTAGGATAAGTCAAAATTATTCTTTTTATTCTGAAGAAGATGAAGTATAGGTTTCCAAATGTCACTTATTTTGTGCCTTCATTTGTATTAATATTATCAAGGTTCATTTCAATTTCAATATTTTCATGGATTTTATTTTTAGTATAGTGATCCACTTTGGCAATAATTTTACCATTATCAAGACAAATATGATGGATTGTATTATGGGAGTGCTCAGTTAGGGCTGATTTGTTAAATATATCATGTATTAAATCAAAATTATGTTATTTTAACCTCACTTACAGATACCTACCATTTTCACCGATATATACTTTCCCAAATAAACTTAAAATTCTCATTGGTAATACTATTTCCTTTGTAAAAGACTCAACAACTTGGATAAATGAGATTAAAAATGAAAAGCTGAATGGATAAGATTTATTGGTCAGTTTCGATGTTATTTCTATGTATGCAAAAATCTCCATTGCTGAAGTGGTGCCTGCTATTAGAGATTTAATAGATGATACTATTGCCAAGTTGGTAGAAGTGTCTTAGAGCTAGATACTTTATTTTTTTGGGTGAATTTTATGAATAAATTGAAGGTGTTGCAATGGGCTCTCCCCTTTCACCTATTGTTTCTAATCTATATATGGAAAATTTTGAAAAATAAGCTATTGAATCATTTCCTTTAAAACCAAAACATTGGAAATGAATTTTTGATGACATTAATGTGGTGTGGCAGCATGGTATTAAAAATATTAATAAATTCCTAATCCACCTTAATAATCTGAATGATAACATAAAATTTACCATGGAGGTTGAGAATAATAATAGCATTCCCTTCCTTTATGTGTTAGTTTCTAAAAATGAAGATGGATCTATTGGTCACCAAGTTTATAGGAAAAAGATGCACACTAATAGGTATCTTCATGCAAACTCTCACCATTTTCCACCCGAAAAGATTGGTATTATGAACACTTTGATTACTCGGGCCTTAAGACTTTCTGATAAAGAACACCTTGATCAAGAATTGGAGCACTTATCACATGTTTTAAAAATAAATGCTATGATGATAATTAATTTAATAAAATTATTTAAAAATCCAAGAAACTACTTGTAATAAAGGATCCTATTTAAGGTGACATCAAAAAAAGAATATCCATTCCTTACATTACGGGAACCATGAAAAAAATAGAAAAAATTTTAAATAAGAGAGACATTAAGGTTTCCTTCACCCCTACTAACACCATAATCAAGATGATTGAATCAATTAAATATCCGATTAAACCAAGTTCCTATAAAGGTGTTTATTCCATCCCTTGTTCTTGTGAAAGTATATATCAGTGAAACTGGTAGGTCTTTGGAAGTGAGGTTGAAAGAACATAATGCTGATTTAAGACATGATAGAATTAACAAATCATCTGTATTTGATTACTCCCATAATATTATCCATCATATTTGTCTTGATAATTCTAAAATTATTGCCAAAGTGGATCACTATACTAAAAGGAAAATTCATGAAAAGATTGAAATTGAAATGAACCCTGATAATATTAATAAAGATGAAGGCACAAAATTAAGTGAAATATGGAAACCTTTAATTCATCATCTTATTCAAAATAAAAATAATAATTTTGACTTATCCTAATCTTGGTCGACTCTTTTGGGTTGATGAATAATTTTTATTATTTATTCTCCCTTTGGTTGTTTCTATGTTCAATTATTATCTTATCAGATCTTATTCTCTTGATGATGATCCATGAGTTTGGATCCAAATGTTAAGAATTAATTTTTAAAAAATGTATATTCCATAAACTTATCAATAGGAGTTAAATTTTTAAAAATATTCATTCCTAGATAAAGGGCAATAGTGCTAATGTCATGACAATAATGTTGAAGTTACTGTTTGAGTGAAACATCATTATCTATAAGATAATAATGAAAGTATGATGATCTTGAACTATCTAAATAGGATATTTATTTCATTTAACATATACTAGAGTGTTATTTTAGGTGACTATTAGAAACCTATAATATATATGGCTCATAACAAACATATAGATGTGAGATAATGGTGAGTAAAAACTATTCAGAGATACATAAGTCATGTAGGATAAATGTAGGTTAAGATTGAAATTTTAAAGTGTCAAAATACTAAATTTTAGTGTTTATAGTTGTACAAACTATACAAGTTCATCACATGAAGGCTAATCAGAGATAATTAATTAATTTTCCCAAAATACCAGTTTTCCAAGGTCCATTACATCAATGATTTATTTGATTTAAATATACATTATCGAGTCTATCACATCATAATATTTTTATACAAGATTATGTGTGTGTTTCATAGTGAACATTGACACATCTACTAACATTTAATGGATTACATAAGGTACTATGGTTACTATAGGTATGTAGCATATTTACGATCATGTTGACTATGATGACGATTTTATAAATTTAATAGCTCATGATCACTTTTATGATTTGAATACTAATATACATGTTAATCCTCTCCCATGATGTATAAATTTAACACTGATAAATTATATTCCTACATGTGAGTATCCCATTGATAGGATCTTTAGTTAGTAGTTACATAATTAAATTTAAAAAAAAATGACAAAGAAATTTAAAAATGAATATATATATATATGATAGTCATAGATACATGATATTCATTACACTCAGAGGCTATGTTTTTATATTAGGGTCATGCATACACTGGGAGCCTCATTGCATATTATGTGGTATATTTATATATTGGCCATTGATCATAGTAAAATGTACATAAGAATTTATCTTGCATATATGTTTAAAGATGTTATTTCCTATGGATATTGTACTTTGTTATACTATATGTGACATTAATTAATTATGTGGAATAACATTGATTACTCCATGCATGCTTGATGTTGATGATTACTACAATGTTTGATCATTGATGTGTGATAGATTATGTGTTATATATGTTCATTGATGGTGTGTTTTCACATCATATATACATTGTGTCATAGGATCCATTAGTCCAAGTATGTTTTGGATTGGAGTCAAGTTAGAGTTGAGTCATGTCTTGACTATTGTGTACTTCATGATCATGACATTATATGCACATGTGCATATATATATATATATATATATATATATATATATATATATATATATATATATATATATATATATATATATATATATATATATATATATATATATATATATATATATATGATTTTTATTGATATTGGTGTCATCATTTATATCACATATACTTATATTTTATGTGATGCCATGATGTCTATCATGCATCTATCATGTTTATTATTACTACAAACGTAATTACTATATCTACTTGAAATGACACTTGTATGCCCATTGCCTTGGATTACATTTTTCATAAATACTTGAATGATCAAATATTTAAAATTATGACATATCTTATCATGTTTGTATAAATATTTTACATGATTATGTATTATATATAACACATGATGCAAATAAATCATTATTTTTAAATGAGTGACTCATAGGCTTCATTCCTCACCACAAAATGGGGGCATAAAGTGGGTCTATATTAGAGATTAAAGACATGATAGATGGATAGTTCATACTTTGGTTTGGATTATTTGATTAGGATGGGATATATTAATAAAATTGAGGAATATGCAAGGCATGTGTTGGGCATTATAAATGACTGAAAAATAGTTAAAATATTTTATGACATTAGTGTTGATGTATTTTTTTTGGCACACTCCAAAAAACTTATGAGGTAGCCTCTAACTGTTTCTACTCATTTTCACTTTTTACATTCAGAAGAAATGAGAAACTGAAGTTAAATGGTCAGGGGTTTGTACATACCCAGATGAAGCTACGCACCGTATCCAAATGATTGAAGGAGCTCCTCTTTGGATGTGGAGGACGACACCTGTAGATTAGAAATACTTAAACAAAGAAAATGTTAGATAGATATATGGTGGACTGCCAAGCAAAGCTCGGTCCCAGAAGTGCAAAGACTTCCTTGAGGGATGACAGTCCACTAGTTGATAAAAAGAATGTCGTAATGGAAAGAAATAATGAAAGACTTAAAGAAAGAGAACTAGATAATGCATACCTAAATCTTGCAATCAGTCTTCCTCAGTCGCCAACGTCGGTAGTCCTGTCAGCATCAGTTGGTCAATGTTGCCGACATCAGTTAGTCTTCCGACATCGGTAGGGGCAATGGTCGATGTCGGTCAGGGCAATGGCTTTAAACGGGTTTTGGATGGGTTTATGGTCGACTGAGGGGTCTAGAAGGAGTCTGGGTCTGTTTAATGGTTTGTGCAAGATTACAGGATAGTGAATATGGTCTGAGAAAGGTCCAAGGTAGAGGACAGGGGTGGAAAGAGAATAAGAATGGGAGGAAGGCTTTTCAGCCTCTCTAGAAAGAAAGTCAGTTTGTCTATCAACAGTACTCAAGAATATTCAAAGGAAACTAATTATCAATGCCTTCTGGAATACTAAAATGAAAATAGAAGAATACTTAGCTCTTCTTGGTGGAGAACTAGAGGTGTAGAACACTTGTTCCCATTGTGGCTTGATGTTGAAGACCTCGTGCAATATCCAATCCAATCTGGAGTGAGTCCTGTAGAGTTTCTATAGCCTGAAGAGTGATGATAGAATGTTGATACCTCATCCTAAAGCCTGCCTATGATATGCCAAGAGTCAAGGAGAGAAAGAGAATTGGGATTCCTAGGGGCAAGAGAATTCGCATTCAGGCTGTAGTCAAGGTTGAAATTTAGTTTTAAGCAACCAACGTCGGTGATACTGCCGGCGTCGATCGACTGTTAACCAACATTGGCGGCTAGAGAATGGGAAAAAAGGCTATTTTTAGCCTTTTTCCCATTCTTCCATCTACCAAGTTTGGTTGTCATTGTTAAACGGTCCAAAGGTGGGTTTAATAGGTGCGAGAATTAGTGGGAGAGTTAAAATTAGGTCTTAGGTAATTATGATTAGTCATAGGGTGATAAATGGCCTAAGAGCTAGGATTCCAAGGTGAGGTGTCTAGGGGGATTATTAATTTAAAATAAGTATTTTAAATTAATAAAGTATAGGTTAGGCATGTTGAAGTTAGAAAGGGACCAAGGGGGGGTTGACACTATTTTGGTGTCTACATTTTCCCCTTTTTGTCTTGTTGGTTATTCTTGACGAACTGCAAGACAAAAATAGGAGTAAGTTGCCCCAGGTATGGGATAAGGTCATTTTTGTCTTGTTGGTTGTTCTGATGAATTGTAAGACAAAAATAGGAGTAAGTTGCCCCAGATGTGGGATGAGGTATTCCCCCTCAAAGCAGGAGTTGAGGGAAGGTAACCTGATATCGGGTGCCGATTTGATAAATAGTGGATGGGTATGGTGAAGGTTGAGTGTGAACGCTGCAAAAGTTGAGATTGCATGTATACCACTTCACGTGATAGGTAGGTCAAATTGTCACAGTCAAAGGTTGAGGAGTGATAAAATTGAAATAATCGGTCCCCAACATTTAGTCTTAGCTGATTGGATTAAACAATCAAAGCTGTAGCTCCAATGGTCATCATGTTCCAAGTATCCCAAGCTCAGGAAGTGCTCTTGGAAAACACAAAAATGTCACAAGTAGTGGGGATCAATTGGAGCGCGATATGTCAATAGGTGTGAGGGTCGTGGACAATTTGATAACTATTCATGAGGTAGCATACATGAATCAAAACAACCAAGGCAAAGTCATCTCGAAAGTGGTCATGGTCTTAGGAGATAGTCATGATCTCCAAGGTCATTGGTCGAGTTGGGTTGAGATATAAGTGATCTCAAGAGTTGTGTGGATGGGGAGATGTATGTGATCTCCAATGTGCCCCATGAGAAATCTAAGGTGACTTCTACAGTGTTAGGGCTAGTTGGATGGTCATGATTTTGGGTTGGTAAAGATAGTTGGTCCATTAGATGGATGGATGAAGAAATGGCCGAGCTAACCTCAAAAGACCCCATGTCAATTGAGTGCTACCTACATAGCCCTGTTTTAAAGGCCTCAGGCCAATGTAGTTCTCCCCAAAAGGTAAGAAGAGTGTCAAGGTTATGGACTGAGTTTTGACTAGGTTAAGTCATGGTTAAAGGTGAAATAGTTTGTCCATCAGATAGACGAACCAAACGAATGGATGGTCGATGTCATTAGGGAGATGAACGGGCAAATGGATGGATGAAGGAATGGTTGAGCTAACCTCAAAATACCCCATGTCAACTAAGTTCTGCCTACATAGCCCCTATTTGAAGGGCCTCAGGCCAATGTAGTTCACCCCAAAAGGGAGGAAGGAGTTGAGGTTATGGATTGGGTTTGCCTAGGTTAAGTCATGGTTAAAGGTAATATGGTGTGTCCATCAGGTAGGTGAACAAATGAATGGCCAACATCATTAGGGAGATAAACGGGCAAATGGATGGCTGAGCTAACCCCAGAAGACTCCGTGTCAACTAAGTGCTGCCTACATAGCCCCTGTTTGAAGGGCCTTAGGCCAATGTAGTTCTCCCCAAAAGGGAGGAAGGGTCAAAGATGTTGATAGTTGGTTTGGTCATGTTAATGGTTTAGCACTTCCCATATGTCTGATGGTACATGCTTAAAATGATGAAGGGTATGATGATGTTACAACCTTTTCCATATTATGTGATGGTGTATTCTGTAACATTGGTTATGTGGTTTTTCATCCCTAGCAATTTTCCATATTCGTGATGGTGTATGCTAAAAATGAAATGAGTATATTTATGCTTCAGCAAGTAATGGTTCATGCTTGACATAAATTGTGTGTGGTTGATAGTTTCCATGTGTATTGTTTTCCATAGAAACTAGTGTGAATGGGTTATGATGAGTTATGATGTCATGATGTCATGTTATTGGTTTAGTTTGGCTTGAATTGTTTTGGTTGGGTTTGGTTGTATGTGACGAAGATGCATAAGAAGTGAAAGGCATGTTGCTCTTTCATTGGCAAGGACCATAATGACAACATAGATAAGGTTGTTGCAAACAAAAGCCCCATTCATGCATTATGTTGTTGACCATTGTTTGTGTTAGAGAAGTCGTCAAATCACTTGACATTAAGTGAGCTCAAAATCCCTTGATTATGTTTGGGTAATAGGTATGATTATATGAGATGTGAGGATAGCGAAACTCTTTTTAGCAAGGATAACTCTGCCCCTTTTATAGGTGACCCTGAGAACGACTATAGGCAAGTCCATGACTTAATAGTTTGTCAGTCAATTTTTATTTTTTATTTTTATTTTTTTTGGTAGACTGATCGATGCGAGAAGTCTACGTGGGGATGTTGTTTTGTTTTGTGGTCATATGTGAAGCTGATCGATGCGGGAAGCTTCTAAGAGAGTGTTGTTTGGAGCAAAATTTGTGTATATCCATCCTTCGAGGGAGTGGTCTATATTATGCTTTGTATGTTTTGATGTCTTTGGATAGCTGTCCTTCAAGGGAACAGTCTATTAGTTATAGAAATTATGTAGTTGTCCTTCGAGGGAGCAGTCTACATTTATAGTTTATGACCTTTGTATAGGCATCCCAATTTTATGTTTTTTTTTTTTTTTTTGTGGACTGAACTTTTAGTCATGGACAAGACTATAGAGGTTTAAGGGTCTCCCTTTTATTAGGACAAAGCATTCATGCTTTACAAAAGGGTTGACTAATGTTTGTAGGGAAGAAGGGTTGAAAGGAATAGGGATGAGGATGATGGGGGTTACCCAAGGGATGAGCTCAAGTTAAACATCAAGTGAATGATTACTTGATTAATAATAGAATGGTCATAGATGTAAGGCATTAAGGGGCTCAAGTTTTGGCTAGATTTCGAAAGAAGATAGATGATAAGTCCCTGATCTATGCTTGTGCATCATGATGTAAGGTCCGAGTCAATTAGGAGAAAACTTGCCTCATTTACTTCTTTCCATATTGGTCACGTGTTAAAGATGATTAAAAAGTTGGTTGATGTTTGGTCGATGCTTGGTTGGTTGATGTTTGGTCGATGCGTGATTGGTTAATATTTGGTCAATGCTTGTTTGGTTGATGTTTGGTCAATGCTTGGTTGAGGTCGTGATAGTCAGTATAAAGTCGAATTCCCCTAGTTGCTTTTGTGATAGGGAGAATGTTTGATACTCATTACGGATAATCAGTGGGTTGGATAAATGAGATGGAGAGAAGATGATGAAGTTCCTCTTTGTCAAGGAGTGTAATGTGAGGATGAATCCTATGAAGCTTTTACCTGATAGGCTTAGTTTAAGAGGGTGAGATCCTGATCTTCTAGGTTGGAGTTTGGAATCTCAGAATTAGGGATGGTGACAAAGGCAATGGTTGGTAATGATTTGATTAAAGAAGCTAGTGGTTAGGGGTCTTTGGGTTGGACTTTCACTACCTATAATGCTTTAATCAAGGTTTGGTGATGTTGTGGAGAGCTTTGAATGAGGTCATAAAAAAACATCTTCACAGGGGTTTGGTGAAGTTGTTTCACCATGGAGTCATGAAGTGGCTTCAAAGATGTTGGATGGGATGTGTCCAAGATTGAAATCTTAGGTTTTGGTGGTTGAGGAGGCTTGACGAATGGATATGTTTGAGGGAGAGAAACCTTCTCTTTCCCTTTATCCTTTATGGTTTGTGACCTGTTGGCCACATTGATGGTGTTGATTTTGAACAAAGGAGTTGAAGGTGATAGAGGAACCACAGTTTGATGATGGGCTCCCGATTTAGGTGAGGATGTTTGAGAGGCATGGGTTGGTGTCAATGGTTTGTTGGAAGGGTGGTCAAGAGGATCCTTAATGAAAAAGGTGTCCTTTTTTAGGTGTTGATGAATGACAGCTTTAAAAGCATAACAACTCTCAGTGTCATGTCCAGGTGTGTGATGATACGCACAAGATTTAGTGTCATCGAACCAAGATGGTTTTGATCCGAGAGTTGATGAGTGTGAAGGTGAAGAGGTTTGGGAGACATGGGATGGTGTTGGAGATTTGTTGACAGTATCCTCGGGTGTCTTTTTCCAAGTAATGGTGAATGATAACCTTGAGGGTACAATAATTCTCAGTATCATGTCTCGGTGAGCGATGATATAGGCAAATTTTATTGTCAACGAACCAAGGCAGTTTTGGTCCGAGAGGTTGAAATGGTTTAATAGGTGGGAGAGTGATGCTATAAGTTTTCAAAAGTCAGCGTAGTATCAAAGCATATGAACTCACTAAGGGGTCTGTGCTTGTTGATGCACTAGGTGTTGATGACTTGTGTTTGGGAGTTGTTGAGGGAGATTTTTATACCACCTTTTGGGTTGGTGGTGTGGTCACTCGTGTAGATGACACTTTATTCGTGAGGGGTGCCAAATTTTTTAGAGGAGGTATTTTTTGGTAGGTAAAGGTAGTAATGGAGGCAACTTGTTTTTGTTAGGTGTTGGAGTAGGGAGCACTCCTATTAAGGTAGAAGGATGTGGGCCCAAAATGGGGGGAAATGGTGATGGTGGAGGAGGAGTTCTCCGACGTGGTTTAGTGGCCTTTTGTAGTTTGGTGTGAGGACTACTATTGTGGGGGGTGAGATTCAAATCTACCTTCACATGTGGGTGAGTGAGGTTAGATATGGGGTAAACACCAAGGGATTTAACTAGTTTTGGTATGTGGATGTTTGTGAGTGTTTAGGTTCAGATGTGGGCGGTTGAGCTTCTGAAGATTTGGAAGTAGAAGTCTGGTCCTCGTTGGAGACTTTGGGAGATTTTTTCGAAGGAGGGTCGTCAGTATGAGATGAGATGGGATGTGTAAGATAAGGAGCTTTGAGTCGCTCCCATAGTGCCTCATGTTTTTAGTTCCTCGAATGGAGAAATCCTAAGTTTTTAGCTAGTCGAGAGAATGGTTTAGAAGTCATTGTGTGAGGCTTTATAATTGGTTTTTAGAAGATGTGGGTGGTTGTGAGAGTGGGAATGTGTCAGATGCGGCAATATCGGGCCAAAGGCGTGAGAGAGCCATTACTAGATCATATTTGATCGAAGTAGGTGAAGAGACAAGTTCCTCTCTTGGTGGAAAAGGAATTGGAGAATGGGGTTCTTCGAGAGGAAAGAGCATAGGGATGATCGTACCTTCTACTTATGGTCAAAGAGTAGGAATGGTATGGTCCTCCATTGGTAGTAGGAAGGATGAAGGTGGGGCTAGTTGCGTTGGTATGGTTAAAGCATCCTCCAATATAAGAGGGGTAGATGGAGGACTATTAGGAGAAGAAGGCTCTTCTTCCTATGGTGGAGGGATAGGTTGACTAACCTCTTCAATTTGTGAAAGAGGTTGGTTAGGGACAAAAGGCAAAACCATACTGACCGTGCGTATATTAACCTCTTGGGGGTCTTCGGCTATGGTCTGAATGTTGTTTTGGCTAGGGGGATGGTTAGGAAAAGGTTGTCTAAAAATGTCTATGTTTTGGTTAGGTGGCATGTTTGGGTTATCCAAGACAAGATCACCTTTGTCTAGCATATCTTAGACAATGTTCTTGAAGGTTTTACAATTGTCTGTGTCATGGCCTTTGACATGGTGATAATTACAAAAGTCATTCTCCCTATACCATGCAGGGATGGCACACGAGGGATCAAATTGAAGTGGTGGTCGAATTTGGGGGAGGTTGAGGACTCCCTATTTGACTAGTTTATCCAACATGGACGTGTATGATTCTCCTATTGGAGTATATTGACGTTGTACGTATCATTGTTGGAATTGTCATGTGATGTATTCTGATGTTGAAGGTTGAGGTTGGTTGGTTGTTGTTGAAGATGGTGGTCTAAGGACCACAGCATTTGCCACTCCTTTGGACTTGGAGTGGGAAGAAGGTTTGGATGAAGAAGGGTCATTTGGTTTTGCATTAGTATTTTTACTACGTAGTTTGACTTTATTTTCTTCGACAGCACAAAGTTCAAGCTTTTTGGCCATGGTGAAAGCTTCATCAAATGTGCGAAATGTTTGAACCCACAAAGTAGATGAGATGTGTTTGGCACATGCTTGTGAAAAGAGCTCAATGATCTCAATTTGAGGCAAAGAAAAGGAGAGTTGGTTGATTAAACCTCTCCAACGGGAAACAAATTAGTTATTGATTCATCGTCAAATTGTCTGATAGAATATAGGTCCGTGATGGAGACCTTTTTAGTTATGTTAATTGAAAAGTGGTCAAGAAATAGTTAAACTAGTTACATGAAGGTAAATAGAGAGTCACTGGTCATAGAACTATACCAATCGAAGGCAGCGCCAGAAAGCGACATGGGAAATGTGCATAGTAATAATGCATCATCATGTGCTATAAGGTAACAAGCGTGTCTAAACGCTCGTAGATGTTGTTGTGGGTCCTCTTTACTCTGAAATTGAGTAAACTTGGGAAGTTCCCACTGACTAGGATATGGTCAGATTGGGACTCAAGGATGAATAGGTTCATTACAGATTTTTTCATATGAGAGAAAATTTCTTGAACCCAAAACGGATGTCTCAAGATTAGACATCTTATCCATCAATAGCTTGATTAGATCGGTTGATGGATTTGTAGGTGGGATGCCCCCTAGGTTGTAAGGCATTTGGAAGGTGTTAGGTGGAGCATATGACATAGTTGGTTGTGCTTGTATAGGTGCAACATATTGGTAACTAGTCATAGGGACCGATGTTAAAGTCAAGGGTGGTTGTGTCATAAAGCTAGAAGGCACAACTTGGCTTGATGTCGCCAAAGGTGGTTGGATGGTGGAAACACTAATTGAAGGATAAGTAGTCACTCTTGTATTTATGGGTGCAAGAGTAGGTGGGATGGAGACAATTAAGTTCTGGAATGGTGTAGGGCTTTGTTGAATGGTTTGTGGTTGAGGGGGTACAAAAACCCTAATGGAGGTAGGTCCAAAAACAAAAGGAGAGGCCACACTTTGAAGATTGATCATGGTCAGGTTATTAGTTGAGGCAATGGCCTGGGTGACCATGGGTTGGGTTACGGAGGCTGTTGATATGATTGCTATTTCAACTAAGGAAGTTGGCATCCCATAAACTAGGTTACCTGAAGAGTCTCGCATTTGACTTCTCGTGAGATAGTGCTGAAGAGCCTTGACATTGAGGACAAGGAACCTTTCAAAGTCTTGGTCCCCTTTGGGAACAATAGGGGGTCGAGTTGGGGTTGGTTGGATAGGAGTACGTTTAGTTTTTGAATTATACTCCATTTGGGGACTTGATATAGAAGGCGAAGGCGGGAGTGGTTGTTGCCTTGCATGGTCAACAAGAGTTTTGGTTTGACTACGTGTCAAAACCATCCAAGGCAAAATAGATTTAGGTTTTAAAAACTGTATGTTTCAGCCTTAGGAAACTAGAATGTGTTTTTAACAGAAAAAAGGTCAGGTTTTTAGCTTGGTGTTTGAGAAGAAAGATTTTTGACAGTGACCGACATCGGTAGAAAAATTGATGTCAGTGAAGTAAGTTGCCGATGTCAGTCAGATAACCGATGTCGGTGAAGATAGTTACCAATGTCGGTGGAAAAAATGATGTCAGTTACTGTGTATTTCTAGAAACTCAAAAAACTAAAAGTTTTTGGAAGAAAGAAGAAAGTTTGAGTTGTTTTTAGATCTCAGAATGCGACCTCACCAGCTCAAAAAATTAGATACAGATAGAAAAATAGATGAAGGCAAGCAAACACTAAACGTTAATTCCTAAGAATAGAATTTTAGAATTGTGTTGGCTTATGCCTTAGAAGAATATGTTTGGGAAGTTGGGATTTTAGAATGGGTACTAAAAGAAGCAGTCTAAGGTTGGTTTCAGGTTATGTTTTGGTGCTCAAAATCTATATTAGGTTTCATATGTGGCTTGGTGGTAGGAGCTTGTTCCCCTCACTTCACGAGCCCAGAGACAAGCTGGGTCGCTTAGCTAGTATATACTTCCCCTAGAGTTTATACTCTACTAGAGAACAAAGTGGGTTCTCCCCTTGGTAGTGAAGTCCAAGTAGGATTACCAGGAAGGGTAAGGTATCTGCTAGGTGATGAAATCCTAGTCGGGCCTTGTCTCAAGTATGTTTAGATGTTTATTTTGATGTGCTTGTGGTCTGGTAGTGTAACATATGTGTACTACGCTTTATTCATAATGTGCTTTTAATTATTAGATGAGCTAAAAATGCATTCAAGCAGGAATGAAATGCAATATATTTTTAACCCAAATTGAAATGTTTTGTTTGGATGCAAATAAATGAGAAAAACGTTAAGAGTATGAATTTCACTACTCTAAGATGCAAGAAAAAGGTGACAAGAAGAAAAAGAAAGAGGTTATTTTTAACTTGTGCTAATGGTTTCTTTTCAAAATGAGAAGATAGAAGAAGGATGCAAGAAGAGAAATTTTCCTAATGCACCTATATGATTTGTTTTAGAAGAAATGAACCCAAGGAAAACTCCAGGGTCCCACCGGGCGTGCCAGAATGTTTCTACTCATTTGCACTTTTTACATTCAGAAGAAATGAGAAACTGAAGTTAAATGGTCAGGGGTTTGTACGTACCCGAATGAAGCTGTGCACCATATCCAGACAATTGAAGGAGCTCCTCTTTGGCTATGGAGGATGACACCTGTAGATAAAAAAGACTTAAACAAAGAAAATGTTAGATAGATATATGGTGGACTGCCAAGCAAAGCTCAATCCCAGAAGTGCAAAGACTTCCTTGAGGGATGACAGTCCACTAGTTGATATGAAGAATGTTGTAATGGAAAGAAATAATGAAAGACTTAAAGAAAGAGAACTAGATAATGTGTACCTAAATCTTGTAATCAGTCTTCCACAGTTGACGACGTCGGTAGTCCTGTCGGCATCGGTTGGTCAATGTTGTCAATGTCGGTAGGGGCAATGGTCGATGTCAGTTAGGGTAATGGCCTTAGACAGGTTTTGGATAGGTTTATGGTCGACAGAGGGGTCTGGAAGGAGTCTGGGTCTATTTAATGGTTTGTGTAGGATTTTAGGATAGTGAATATGGTCTGAGAAAGGTCCAAGGTAGAGGATAGGGGCGAAAAGAGAATAAGAATGGGAGGAAGGATTTTCAGCCTCTCTAAGAAGAAAGTCGAGTTGTCTATCAACAATACTCAAGAATATTCAAAGAAAACTAATTATCAATGCCTTCTAGAATAATGAAATGAAAATAGAAGAATACTTAGCTCTGCTTGGTGGAGAACTAGAGGTGTAGAATGCTTGTTCCCATTGTGTCTTGATGTTGAAGACCTCGTGCAATATCCAATCCAATTTGGAGTGAGTCCTGCAGAGTTTATATAGCCTGAAGAGTGATGATAGAATGTTGATGCCTTGTCCCAAAGCCTGCCTATGATATGCCAAGAGTCGAGGAGAGAAAGAGAATTGGGATTCTTGGGGGCAAGAGAATTCACATTCAGGCTGCAGTCGAGGTCAGAATTTAGTTTTAAGCAATCGACATCGGTGATACTACTGGCATCGGTCGACTGTTAACCGACGTCGGCGGCTAGAGCATGGGAAAAAAGGCTATTTTTAGCCTTTTGCCCATTTTTCCATCTACCAAGTTCGGTTGTCATTGTTAAACGGTCCAAAGGTGGGTTTAATAGGTGCGAGAATTAGTGGGAGAGTTAAAATTAGGTCTTATGTAATTATGATTAGTCATAGGGTGATAAATGGCCTAAGAGCTAGGAATCCAAGGTGAGGTGTCTAGGGGGGATTATTAATTTAAAATAAGTATTTTAAATTAATAAAGTATAGGTTAGGCATGTTGAAGTTAGAAAGGGACCAAGGGGGGGTTGACACTATTTTGGTGTCTACACTAACATTTTAGGATCTATGAATGAAATTCACTCTAAGGCATAAGCTATAGGGTACTCAATTTTGTAAACAACATGTTGGTGGAATAACATTGAGTGAAGTAGTATGTTTACCATGGATGGGTCAGTTATAGATTAATATAAATATACTTGATATGGATGGACTGATGATAGATCTAACTTAATGTGGGTAGGACCAAAATAAACTCAAAAAAATAACAAAAAGTAAGGAAAAAAATAAGGCTCTTGGACTACACCAGATGAAAATTTTCTAGGCCAACACTTGAACTAAAGGTTGGACAAGGAATCAAAGACCAATATCTATTGTAGCATACTATAGCACAACAACAATAAAACATAATTTTTAGTCAAATAAAACTAGAATACAAAAAAAATAATCACATAAAATTAAAGGTTGCCACATTTTTAAGATTTTAATAACACATATACCAAGGGGGATTATGATACATATGCAAAAGATAATTAGATCAACAATAACTCAAAATGACTAACTATTTCTTAAAAGAGATAACTCATGCATAATTAGAAGACTAAGAAAATTAAATGACAAAACTTATTACACAATCCAAAAGTTTGAATAATAATCAATACTTACTCATCGAGATCAAGTGAATAACTTTTCTCATAATTTACTATTAACTTTAATAGCCAAAATTCTCTTCCCTCTGGGACTAGGAGGATACAAGTATATACAATCTTAGAATGAGGAAGGCCTCATATCTCAAGTGAAGTCTAAAAATACATGTCCAAAAATAACATTTTATGCTAATTGACATGTAAATAATGCATGTACAATGATGATTACTCAAAATATAATTCTTCATCTAAGATACAATATATACATGCTAAATAAATGAGGAACTAACCTTTCCATCTCAACTAGAATATACAAATACATATGAATATTTAGAGAGGCGTGGACATGGCACCACTAGAAGAATAAAAATATAGCATAGCCATTGTAGAATCTAAAAGAGGTGGAAGTAGAGTTGTAACTTGTGTTACAACTATAATAGGCACTGTAACTATAGTTATGCCAGAACTGGCCAATAATGTAGTTATGGCAATATTTGTTGGAAATGGCATGTAGGTGGGCCCAATCTATGTCTAAAATAATGTATACCTAGAAAGGTAAGTACCCTGAGGTGGAGTAGATGTGGCCTCTATTGATGAAGTTATTTACTTAGTGGATTTCATCTATAGATATAGTGCATAGATTACCTAGAAGTCAATGTCTATGGTTTCAAAATCAATCAAATATCTCTTAAAAAACTAATTAAGCTTGTCTATCAACTTCATGTGTGTGTGAAATACAAATCTAACCTCAACATATAGTGCTTTAGTTCTCTTGTAAAATTTACCAGTTGCATTATTTCATCATTAGTTATATAAATAGATCCCTCAATCTCAGCTCTAAAGATATTAAGTGTTACTCATAGGATATTTTCAAAAATGGGTTTAGGCACTAATTGGCCTTGTGGAGTGCATATTTGAGTAAATATTAAATTAATCATAGATAGAGACTACTTCCCTTTTTTATTTACAAATTTCTAAAATAGAGTTTGTATATCTTGATGCCACTCAATTAAGTTATCCGTTTTGACAACATTGTAGTTATCTGCCCAAGCAGCCTTAGATTTAGTTATTAAGTTCAAATGTGCATAAGCCTTATTCTTGGTTTCTTGGGTTATGAAACATAACTTACCATCAATGTCTTTTATTTTATTAAACAAATGAAGAATATCTCTCGACTTGGGTTGGGATGTGGTGTTTGCATAAATTATTAAACCAATAGCATCAAATAACTTCCTAGTTGTCCCACGTAGGCTATCCATAATTTATTTAGGATCCTAGATGGTACTCCTTTCTGGTGGCCTCTGAATAGGCTAATAAAAAAAATTGAACGTATATTTTATAACCCTTCCAAAAACATATATAAAAGTGTAGGGATCCTTTATATATCTATCCAGGTTTTATGGATTTAATTTTCTCTATTTTGTCAAAGTGAATATGTCTTCTCTTTGTTCCAACTCAACCTATTGACCTTTGGCAACAATAGTTTTTTTCTTAACCTTTCTTGAGATGTTGGTCTATCTATCAAAATGAAACTTAATTTTGGGTTGATCGGTAATCACTAAATCATGTCTTAATTCCTATTATAATTTTTGAATCCATGAAGGAATGTTCAGTATAACTTGTTACTCTGTTTGTTTTACCTTCCCTATTTTACCTGTTGGCTATGATTTTTATGCAGGAGTATCTAAATGGGATTTACTTGAAGGAAGCATGGCCTTAGAGGAAGATTTACCTATTACAAAAAAAAGAGGTATAACTTTCCTCCATCTAGTAACCTATCTATGGACTAGTATATCAATTACATACTTGGTCTTCCATTTTGCTTTATGAATTAAAATTGTAAGTGAGTCTACCTGAGGTGATTGGAAAATAGGCATCTCTAATTATGTATTCAACTTAGGAAGGGTAGATAATGTATTAAAAATTGAGGTAGACACCAAGTTTTCAAAATGTACCCTTTTTCTTAGCTTAGGGGACTGAGGACTGGTTCCACTAAAGAATGAATAGGTCATTGGGGTGCTCAATAGGTTTTATAAATAATTAGTGACAAAAGTGTGTTCATACTTAGTAGTCACAATAGTAGTGGTAGGGCCCAAAATAATAATTTGGGGTGTGGTAAGCAAAATTGGTATTGCAACTACCTAAAGATGGTTTATTTGACTTAAAGAATGAAAATAAGACAAAGAATTTATTACACCAATTGTAACTATAATAACTAAAGGAGTTACCAAAAATGAGGACTTATAGCCTTTTGAAAGATAATTGGGGCATTGATTGATGTATATGTCATCGTAGGGGCCTATTGTGGAGATCTTAGAGGTGTAATTGGGGATAGAACCTATGTTGTAATGTGAAATTTTGATCTTGCTTCTCCTTATTCATCTCCTTCTCTATCTGATAATAATTCATTAGCTACCAAGTTACCATTACCCTAGTTGACTTCTTCAAATTATTCTAGTAGTTTTTGTTCTCTTGACAAGATGCTTTCCTCAATCATCAATTCATCTCCTTCCTATATTTATGTAGTTTCATCAAGTGATTATGTTTCTTTTGTGTCAGTCTTAGAGAGCCATTATCATTCATCTCCCCACCTTTTATCCTCTTTTTCACTATCATAGGCCTTAATTGGGTTTGACCCTCTTCTACTTTTTCTTCCTTCTTCCCTTTCCTAGGGAAAAACTATTTGTTTCTCCTCCACTTCCACCTTTTGAGGTGAAATAAGACGAGTCTTGGGATTCCTTATATATGACATTATTATCTTTATAACAACATAGGCTGGCTTAGTGGAAGTTGGAATATAAGTTGAATGAACCATGGTGATGGTAGGTGGTGATGGAGATGGCTTCTCATGGGACTATGGCATCACTAATGGTGGAGACAAAGGAGGAGAAGCAACATGAATTTGAGAAAATAAGGAAATAAGACTTAGTTATTATGTTATGGTCAATAGAGGTAGAAGTAATATAGAAAATATACTAACTACTCCACTTGTACTTATAGGTTCCTCCATAATGTGTTAGGGAGAAGCAATAATAATTGTATGTGTAGGGAAGCTTGGAAGTGTCCCAAATATTTCTTCAATGTAAGTTTACTTGAATGGGCCATATCATTATTGCAATTCTTATTCTAGAAAGCCATTTTTCCTTCTCAATTTTCTTGGCATCCTCTTTAGTGAGACTATGATCATATTGGATCTTCTATGCCACAATCATGGATGTGTTAACCCTACACATCCCTATAGATACTTTAGTATCATATTATACATTCATGAACACATTGTTATGATCATAAGACTAATATCCATAATTGATTCTCGCTTTTCTTTCATATTTTTTAATGTGTTCTCTAAAAAATTTCATAGGGCCCCAATGTCTTAAGGGTTTTGATTCAAACCCATAGTGTGTCATATTATTTCCAAAAAATTGGAGGTGGTCCCACCTTGTGTACTTCATTCTACCAATATTAAGAGGGGTTGGCTGGATAATTTCTTACTTGTCCCTCCTCAATTCAATGTCAATTATGTCAACCAATTGAGCAGTAATTTCTTGCTTAACTATTTTTTAGGCACAATCCTTGGTAGGTACATAGGATTTATCCTGTAGCTTCAATATTGATTATTATGCACTCAAGGTATACTCAATAATACCCATATTTTGATTGGTTTTATTTATAGGGTTAGAGAGCCTAGGCATGTTCTTCCCATAAATTACTTGATATATCATGGGATAAAAGGTCTCAGTTAACATTTTCATGTTGTTTTTTACTATCTACACATGAAGAATATTAAACTCATTAGATATCCTATTCTTGGGGTAGTTTGGATATGGTTTCCAGGGTTGCCCATAGGACAAATTCATAGTTTTCATCACAACATCTACCACATAGGACATCATGTAGAAATTACCATATGGTAAACTTCTTAGATTTATGATTCTCAAAATCAAGTTGGATCTGATAATCTCTCCTAAGGTTATGAATTTTATGTAATTTAAAATCATGTCCAAAAAATGGACCCCTACATCATTGACATAAGTAATGGTTGAAAAAGCATATATTCTATGTAATAGGGCCATAACGATTTTCACCCATAGTCTAAATACTAAAATGAGGATAGTTGAGTTAGGGCCCTAAACTATAAATTTGCTTGGGTTACCAACCCATTCTTAGAACTTGTTATTGGTGTTATTTTTAAGAAGTGATGAATTCACCATGTCCTACCTGTATGACATTTTTGTCAAAATGAGTCTATAATACCTTTGAAATGTATTTACATTTATATTTGCAACTAGTGTTTTACAAAGTTTAAAGTGTAATATCTTCAAAATAACTTTACCATTCATTAATAAATAAAACAATAAGTCAATATAATGCATTACCTTTAGTTTGGATATTGTGTTGTGAAGATCAACTAATTTGATGGCCAACAAGTCATCCTTGTATCTATGTGTGAAAATAGAAAGCTAATCCTTGACTTCATATGGCTTGACTATGTCGACCACATCCAAAATGGTAGAATAATGTTTGAACTCATGGTTCAAAGATAATAAATCAAATGCCATATTACTATATTCAGTTGATCCTAAAATTGAGTATGCAAATAGAATTAGGATGTGAGATGAGGAAGAAATTAAATTTATTTTAGGAAAATGCTTTGCTCTATGAAAAATCTATAAATTATTGTTGTATAAATCTCGGCTATCTAAGTCATTTACTTTGTCAGGTGCTTATCTAGCTATCCAAGTCATTTTTATACTTGTTACAACTAGGCAAAAACCTAGACTAATCATGTAGTGCTGAACATTTGTCACTTGACTATGTCTAAATAAATTCACATAAGGTGCAAGCCTTATCTACTCACCTTAAGCACAGTAGAGAAAGAACCGGGGCTTTCATTGGGATAGTTGTGCCATGGTGCATCTCATTATTTAAGGGACTTGGTTATTATAAAAATAACATTGGCATGTTTATTTGTACAAGCCATTTTGGGTAGAGTCTGACTATCTATAGGCATAAAAACCTATTAGGGGAACTTGTTCTGGTCATAGGAGTGCAAACCTATATTAGGTTAGTTCTAGGATCTCAAGGGTGCAAGCCTTTATATTACTGGGTTTGATGTCATTTAATGTCATTTGACACTAAGATGGTCAATAAAAAGTCTAACGTCAAGTTCATTTTAGGCTCATACTTTGTGTAAGAGTATCAAGGCTTGGGTGCATGACTTCTCTTATATTTAGTCTAATTGAAAATTTCTATATATGTCATCAAATAATCAAGGATACCATTAATGGGTTGAACTAGAAGCTTAAAGAAACTTAGCATTCATATATTAAATCTAAGCATTACCAATATTACAAAAATTTCATAATCAATGAACACTATCATAACCATATACACTAGATCAATACTCATTTAAGTGCAATGCCATTCTTCATTAAACATTATTCAAATAAATAGAGTATACAATAAATGGAATAGGTAAAATGCTCATTTAAAGCTACTAAAGTCCCAGAGGCTCACATGTGAGCTTGGGTACTACAATATTAAACCTTGAAGGCATCCATGCTAATCTTAAGTTTAAATGGTGATTGTTTCTCTATGTATGGAACCAATTTTGTTGAGCTTCACTATCTCAAAGTCACATTCTCCACATACAAGTTTGAGCTTTGATTTATATAAATTAGAAGCATCTTCATCCCAAGGTGGAGGGTGCACAACAGGTGCTAAATTGGAGCCTTAGTTGATCATTTCACTGGTTCCATCACCTTTTACCCTTTTTGCTTCAGTCATCACATGCAACCACTTATGAATAGAACTTAAAAAACTTAGGATCCAAGTAACTACCTACTAGTTGGTGTAAGATCTATGACTATTCCTCTAGCTAGTGCAAAAGGTGCTAAAACAATAATCACTCTAAATGATCACCTTATGCTGAGATATCTGTTGATTTGGCATGGATCCATACTTACCCAAAAAGGGGCCCAAAATTTACCCATATAAAATTTTTAATTCACCCTCAGACTGGTCTTTCAATGCTCTTGGCATGCAGAACTCTAGTGCACTCTCCTTTAGTTAAGCATTGAAGTCCTCAAAGCCCTTAATGGTGAGCTTGAGTTCTTCAATGGTGTTGTCTATCTATATAGAGGTAGCACTGAGTGTGAGCACATCTATCATTTATAACTCATTTTATAAGGATTTAAGGTTTTTCTTAGCTTTTTCTAATCCTCCATATAGGATTTATCCTTGTTTGTAGGCCTTGGTTTTTAAGGTATAAAAAAGTGCTTCTAGGCTTTTTTCCTAGTCTTTGATTTGAGTGTTCAAGGCATTTAACTTACCCATTATTTATCTACACTTTGATCTACTCATAGTGTATACTTGTGCCATCAGCTCCTCCTTCTCCCTCTTTAATTTTTTGAGGTGTGAATCTATGACTAACACCTAGTTATAAAATTCATAGAAGATGGTATCAACAACATCTATGCCCTCTTGAAGTTATGAGAAGAGGTCTTCCACCTCTTTGATCTTTATAGCTAAATCTTGCTTTATTTTAGCACATGGGTCCTCCTCTTCTTCTGGCATTGGATCTACCTTCAACCTTGGGAGCATTTGATCCACTAGCACACACACCTTATCAACCTTCAAGAATTTCAAAGTGTCAATGTCATCCAAGAGGGATGGCTTGGCTTCTTTTACACTCTCAAGCAATTGTTTTAATTTGAATTTCATGGCCTTTACTTCCTCTTCTATTTTTATCACAATCTTCTTTCATCTTGAATATATAACATCATTAATGATGTTATTCTACACTACTTTAGAGGCCATTTGAATGAGTATGTTGGCCAACCTAACTAGGTTTATTACATGGGGGTTTATAATAAGGGAATCATTCCCTTCTTCTAGTTCATCTGCACCTAGTATGGCCTTCTATGATACCTCAAAATGAGGCTCATCCATATAACTATTAAATGTGAATGATATCTATTAGTGAATCCTTTTTATAGTAGCTTTGGGGGGCATGTACTCAAACATATAGTAATCTTTGCTAGTCCACCCCTTCTCTACCTTTTTTCTTAGTCTTGGTTCAGTGCCTTATTCCTTAGTGATGGACAACTTCATTTGTTCTCCTTAATATTCATCAGTTTTAGTGCTCTCTTTAGTGTTTCCCTCTAAGGTTCATTCCTCTTGTTCCAATAGGGGTTCTTCCTTGGACTTGTCCCCTCGGTCCATTTCTTCTTCTACCTTGATGCCAACTTTTCCCTCTTGTTTCTACTAGGTTTCTTCAGCACTCTCTATTTGCTCTTTTAAGGTGCCAGTATCACATTGCTTATATTCAAGCACCCCTTCACTACTTTGACATGCCTATGGTGAAAATTATTTTGCTATGCTAGTGAGGGTGTTAGGTTTCTTTGCTTATTTCTCCTCCATTGGTTTTTTACTTGTGAAACCTTATTCTCTTCCTTTTCTTTCTTGGCCCTTTGCTCCTAGGCCTTCTTTTTCTCTCCTTCCTCTTCTTTATTATTACTAAGGTATTTTATCCTTAGCCCTTATTTCCTCAGTCTTAAACTTATCAATCTCTTCTTGGGTCATGTCAGATGCCTTCATGACTTATCTTTTTTTCTCTAACACCAACACCATTTCTATTTCTTCTTTGTTAAGGCCCATTTTATTCCACCAAATTCTCTTTTCCTCCTTAGTTAGTAGAGGCTATATGGAGGGTTATTTGTATGAGGTACTAGGTGGATTTTCTACCTCTCTAAGTGTGGTGGTAGTACTACCTTAAAGGGCCTCCTAAAATTATTTGGTGTTGGGATCTTCTTCTATTATTTTTTCCTGGATGATGTAAACTTTCATCCCTCCTCCTTCCTCCTCCATATCTTCATGTACCTCTTGTGCCTCCATCTCTTCTAAGGTTATTATGGGTATTTAAACTAGCCCCTTGGAATTTTTTTTCTTCTCCTTTTTTTGGTTGAAGTAATCCCTAATGTGAAGGCCACACACTTCTTCTTTGGTGCATAGGGAGTGGCTTCAACACCAGAGGCAATATTAAATATGATGTGCTCCTACATCTCTTCAAGTGTCTCCCCCTTTTTCTTATCAGGATACTTCTTCTATGCTACTAGTGCCAACTTCCCCTCATCATTGATTTAAAAAGGGGAGGTCATCATCTTTCTCAGTGCTTGTGCCCTTATTTCTCATCTTCATCTTGTAGTATAACATTTAGATGTGCTAGAGTATGACTTATTTTTGGAGGGGATGGATGTAAATGCAATATAATTCATCCTCCTCATCCTTGGTTACTTTCCCTCATGGGTACACATATTAGTTCCACAACCCGATTCATTCCAGATCCATGGTTTTCATCGAGATGTCTAGTTATTGTGCATTAGGGATTCTTTTAAGTGCATACCTAAACTATTTAGTTAAAAATGTGTAGGGGAGCTTCAACTAACTAGATTGATTACCATTTATGAGTTTTAGGCACATTACATAGAAGTGTTTTATAATGGTGAAGGCTGCCATTTTAAACATATTCTAAGGTAGCTCCTCTAGGATACACCATTCCTCCCCAAATACTTAGATATATTAGGCACACTGCCCCATTACTCTGGTCTTGTACTTCTGGGAGAATGTGGGGGGCATGTGAAGTTTTATTACTTCATCACTAGAGAGTCTTTTTGCTCTAGGAAGACCCAAAGGTTGTCATCATCACCATCAAACATGCTGATCTCCTCTATCATAATTAGAATTAACATAGACCCCCAGTATAAGGTCTCTCATTTTATATTACACTCTATCATGTTCTTCACCATTTATTCTATAATAAAATTTTCTATATTAAATTTTACCCCTACACTATATGGTGGTAATACAAAGGTATGCCTTTGGTGATGTCTATCCATCGACCATTGAGGTAAAGTTTTGAACTTATGAGGCATGCAACTTCCCTTATTTTAGGGTCCTTAATGTCTTTTATTGGGAATGTGAAAACTCCCTTATAGTACCCTAGGAGTTTCCCAACCTTTTCAACTTCAACATCATCTACCATCATCTGATGGATGTCTAAGTCAAAGTTTAGGAGCTTTGTGATTCTACCAATGAGGCTTGTTGATAACCACATGCACCTCCCCATAAAGTAGAAGTGATCCCCATGGATTCATAAGAGGAAGAAATAAATGAGTTCCTTTGGCTTCCCAAACAACAACTCATAGATTTGAGTTGTGCCAATGGTTGAAAGTTTGTCTCAGATGGAGACATCAAATAATGTTGTGCTTTATTTAGTCTTAGCCTTAATTCAACCACCTAGTCTTGCACCATATCTTACACATTACTTGAGGTGTGGTGGTTGTATATTTGAGATGGTAGGGGTGTGTAAAATATGCCCAAATATCTTCTACCAATACCTCATTATGAAATTGCATCTCTCGATAGGACATTTTTTCAAGCACCTTTAGATCAACCTTAATGACACTAACTCCCTCTATCAACTAATATTTATTATTTGTTGTGGTCACTTCTTCTATCATTCACACACTCTTGGCATCCTTCTACACCCATGATGGGCCAAAACACATGTGCTTCCCCATTCTAAACTAACTAGTGATGAAACATGGTCTATTTACTTTTTCATAGTCTATAATTTTTGTTGGTGCTCCACAAATCACAAGATCTATGACTACAACTTTAGCTCTCGAGCTCTACTTGCCATTAATGGTAGCCTTGGTGTTACTCCAATTTTCTACTACTTGGTTCTTACATAATTCATACCCCACACTTCTCTATGCCAATATAAAAAAGAACGTAATTCCTTTCTCTATTCAATCATTCATTTTTGGCATCTATGGGTATTTAAGGTCTCACTACGATAGTGTTTTCTTGCTTTGGCTCTAGTTTGTTGGTTTATCTCTAGTTTATTGCTTTGTATCTTTAAGTGAAAATTAACTTTAGGTTTCTAACCTAAATTAGTTGGCCCTTTTCTATTTTATACCCTTAAGTCAGCTACCTTCTTAATTATAGGCGATTAATGGCATGGCACTTTGATTTCTTGCAATTCATAAAAACCCACATAATCTATGAAAATCCTCTATCATGCATAGATTCAATATGGATATTTGTGCCTCTATCATCACCTAAATAAATTATTCTAATAGTATTTTTGGTGAAGTGATGTGTATTTTAAATGGCCACTTCCTACCTCACTTGGGGTGGATGTCAACTTCTCTTGATGATATTTCGCCTATTCTTTATTCACTTGGCATGACCTTCACCTTCTTGATGGGAACCTCGATGTAGTGCCTCACATGCATGTGATTCATCCTCCATGGTTCCATCTTATTTTCCTACTACAATTTCATTTCAAGTAGAATTTCCTATCTTGGTTGATTTTTATGCAATTTCATCTCTTTGCCTTGGCCTATCCTACCCCATACAAATCATTTATGCTAGCCCTCTAGCGCTTCACTCTCTAATTTTGATCTCTTGTGCATGATCATATTTTTTTTCTTATTGTTACCTCTTATGAATTTAAATCATGTGTGCCTTTCTTTTATCATATGTACACGAACACCCTTTGTGCCTCTCTTTCTCCCTTGGTACTCATATGTTCAAAGTTCAACGAGTTCCATGCACCTAGAGACTTAAATGTCTATCCTCAAGCACTTTATAAAGCATCCATGCTTGAATCACTCAACTTGAGTTATACATATAAGAACTATAATATTTATTTTTCATGCCTCAAAGCACCATTTATTTACTCTTATCAATTATACACAAAATAACACAAAGAAAAAGGGAATGTTTGGCTTGTGACAAATGTCATTCGGGTAAGTAAAACACAACAAACTTATGACTAGGAAGTTGATGTCTGATGGAACAAGTTCCATCTTATTTCCTATATGGATTCAATTTATTACCATTAAAATACCTAGGAAACATTTCACCTGACAATGTGTACAAATTGCATGTGCCAGTTTTCAATAAACTGTGGATGACATATGGGCCCATCCACCTAATTTATAGCTTTATTAGGTTCTTGAGGTACTTGGAGTCATGGAGAAAGAACAATGCTCATTTATTTAGTACCTTACATTTAATATGCCTATCATTCCACAAATTTTGGCCCACCTTCTTTATCTATTGGCTCCACCTTGATTGGGTGCACACTTCATCCAAGTGCTCCAAGTCCTCTATCCTTGCACTTAATGATTCTTGGTCATCCAAATGAATAATTTATGTAATACACAATGATGGCACAAAAACTCCATTAACATAATTACCTCTATTCCAAACACTAGTTGAAATGGTGTAGCCTTATTTAGGTGCTTGTAGTTGTGTGATATGCCCATATAACTACTAACACTCGATCATCCCAATTTCTGTGACCAGCATCGCATATTTTTTTTAAATCATGTTCCCAATATATTTTTTAATTATTCAATTATTCCATTTTCTTGGGGATGATATGGGGTGGTCTTGTGCAACACCACTATATACTCAGCTAGTAGGATTTTCATAGTTTCATTGAGGAAGTGTGTTCTTCTATCACTAGTTAAATTGAGTGGGCACCAGTAGTGACTTATGATGTTCTCCCATATGAATCATGTAACATTGGTGATGGTGTAGTTTCTATTAGGCATTTTCTTGGCCCACTTTTCAAAATAAATTAATGGATACCAAAATATATCTTACACCTGTATATGTTTTTGTGGGAGTGATCAATCCAATAAAATCAATGGCCTATTTTTTAAATGGTACCTAGGAAAGAATGGGGATGAGGATAATCTCATCCCATTAGTTTGGATTCCCTATGCACTATAACATGTCACATACCTTAGCATAATCCTTTGAATCTTGGAATAGGCTTAGACACCATAAGCCTGATTATATCACTTTATGTGTCATTGCATCTCCATCATAATAGCCTCCTATGATCCCTTCATGTGCCTCATGTAGAATGGAGTATCTTTCATGTTCCAAAACACATCGATGTAGGACTTAATATTGGCTTAATTTATACATCTTCCCATTAATGATATGAAAGGGGGTAACACTAACGGTGAGCTTATTTTTCTCTTTGGTTATCATGGTCTGGGGTGCAAACCTAGATGTTAGAAATATGGCTATCTTCACTAAGTATTTGTGAATGTGTTGGAATATATAGAGTTGTGAATATAGTATGTCATCTTCAATGGGCACTACCACATCACCAGGGTTGATGCAAGAAAAATGGTCTAGTCTTGAGTTCTACTTCCAAAGTTTCACCACAACTGAGAACTAGAATTCTTGAAATAGAACTATCCATCTACAAATGTTCCCATGGATAATGGGCTTATTTACAAGGTACTTAAGTGCCTCATGATCAATTAAAAAGATGAATGGGGTCACCAATAAGTATTTCCTAAATTTTTAGAGAGTTTAGACCATGACCAGCACCTCACGTTTAGTAGTTGTGTAATTTTACTCTGTCAAGGTTAGTTTATGACTTGTGAAGGATATAGGATGATCCATCTTACCTTCATTGAGTTTCATCAAAATGTTACTAATTGTAGATATGGATGCATTGGCATGGATGTGGAATGAAGTCATCTAGTTGGGAAACTAGAGGATAGACATGCTATCCAACTTGAGTTTCAAGTTTTGAAAGGCATCCTCTTGTGTTTTACCCCAATGGAATGGGCCATCCTTGTAAAAAAGTTAGTCTAGAGGTGATACAATCCTTGCATAGCTCCTTATAAACTTTATATAATATATGTAATGGCCAATAAAGTTATGAATGTATTTCTATGTGGAACGGATTTATATTTATATACTAATATAAATCTTCATGGGGTAGATGCGTAGACCATATTTGTAGATGATGTGCCCAAGAAAGGTCTAAGAATTGTCATGAAGATACACTTATTAAATTTCAATAATATTTTTAGCTATTGGTACCCCTCAAACATGAGGAAAAATTTATCATTATGGTCTCTCATGAGCCCATACATAGTCCAATCATCAAGGTACACCTAGAGGAACTTATGGATAAAATCCTTAAATGCAGTGGTGACCACTTTGTAGAATATGGCTAGAACATTCTTGATCCCAAAGGGCATCACATTATAGGTGAAACAAACCCATTATATTGTAAATTTTGTCTTAGACATGTCCTCCTCTTCAATTTGGACTTGATGGTATCTAGAGAAACCATTAATGAAAGTATAGATTTTATAGCTTATGACTCCATCCAAGATTTCATTAGTGAATGGAGTTGGGAAGGGGTTAATGACATAGGTGATATTTAACAGTTGATAATCCATGAAAATGTAGGTACACCCATATTTATTAATGATAATAACCATGGATCTCACCCATTATGACTCTTTCATCACTCTTGTGTCCATCATATCGTCAATCTCTATTTTGACCTTGGCACAGAGATTGGGGTTTATTTTATTGGGGAAATTTTTGATAGGTCATGCACCATCTAATATATTTATGATAATTTTTCCAAGGGATGGGTGGGTTCCCTTTAATTCCTATTAATTACACACACAAAATATTGAAACTCTTTGAGGAGATCCACAATTCATGCCCACTATGTATCAAACCAATATGTGCCCATAGTAACCACCTTCAGTTCTCCTTCCATGATGATATCAACTTAGGTGGTCTTAAGTATCACATGGTAGGGCTTGATTTTATCATGATGTGTGTCCTAAAATTACCTACTTCCCTTAGTTTTTTTGATGTGGAGATGAGTAGGGTCTTCCTTGTCAGGGGCACTATCATCCACTTGGTGTATGATCATCCTCTTTCTTGTCAAGGATGTCCAATTTTAAATTTTTTAGACATCTATATCTTCATCAATTGAGTCATTATTGATTTCCTTATCTTTAAATAAAATTGGGATCACTAAAACCTTTTCCCAAAACATATCTTGTAGGCACTCCTCTAAGATTGTAGTGTCCTCAAACACTACCCTTCAAATGACTTACAATGGCTCGATCAATTCCAAGTTATGTAAGGAAAAAGAGAAGATGTGCTCAAAATTATCCTTCAAAACATCCCAACTAGATGTCTCATGGTGAATTTCATTGACCACATACCAAGATCATGCCCATGTCTTCAAGGTTCTATAGAAGGCATTCACCCATAGGTTACTTGGGTATTTATACCATAGTCAATCCATGTTTTTTTGCTCAAGTGTATATGTGTTTTTGAGTTTGAATCACCAAAGTATGTAAAAATGTCTAGGTCCTCATTTATTTTTATAAATTTGGTGTAGATGGATACTTTTACATCTTACCAAGTTGGTAAGCTAGACCTTTGCACTACCCACCAATGAATATTAGTGATTTTCAAAATATAAACTGACATACCCATCTTATCTACTTCCTTCAAGATGTAGAACTCTAGGTCATGGACATATTATTATATAGGATTACTCCCATAATATTTTATGATTTTTGCAAATTTACCTTTGCTCAGGAGAAATACTCTATTTACCTTCTTCCTATTACAAAGGATCCCTATTTGTGAAGTGCGATCGATCTGGACCTAGCCAATCCTCATAGGTTTTAGTGCCTTAGAACTCACTAAATGACACCTCCAACCAATGGTTTTTTAAGCTTCCTCGACCCATTAATCATAAGATATTTTGGTAGTGTATGAGGTTAACTATCCATCATCCCAAGAAAGCACTCCTTGGTTATTAGGGTTGATAATCTCAGTGCCTTACGTCATGATGTTATAAATATGGTTGATCTCACCCTCAAGATCAAAAATTTATACATAAGGGGGTCCATGGTCACTTGAAAGGGGGATCATGACCCTCTCCTTCCCATTTTAAAAGGTCATATAGTGCTTCTTCAAGTGCATGTCAACATTAGTCACATAACACCATGGCCTGCCCAAGAGTGCTAGATAATTATCTTGGTTAGACAACTCGATCACTTCAAAGTCAACATGGAATTTTGTCCCCATAATATCTACAATGGCATCTTTTAAAATCCTAATTGGTTTCATCCTAGATTTGTTAGTCATGAAAAGCACATGATCAGAAGGCCTTAAGGCTAGCCTACCCATCTTCTCCCATGTGTTCCTTGTCAAGATATTAACCTTGACACCTATGTCCATGAGGACCTCAAATACAAACCATCCATCAATGGTGGCATTTACCAGGTGATCTTGATCATACTCTACATTCTATGTATACCTGAACTCTCGCATCCTTTCCATGCATGGCATAACAATTTCAACTAGATTCTACCTAGAATTCTCTAAAAGAAAATTCTTTAATAGGAGTAACATTCCTTCTATCTATATGAGGCATAACATCTCTATTATCTCTTATACCTCATCATCTTGATTATCTTGCTTATTTTAGGAGGTAGAAGCTTGCACCTCTATATATCATGTCAGTTAGAGTTCTCCTTTTAAGTCTTGAATGATACTCATGGCCTATTACAAGACATCCTTATAGCATGTAAGGTTAAGGTAAGGTACAACTTTGGGTTCTAGCCACATGATGTGCTCAGTACAACTTGATTCCCCATATTCTAAGTGAAAATTTAATACTATCACAATTTATAGCTAAGTGGTGAGCCCACTATGAGTAGTCACCTACACCTTGACTTTATCAATGCTGGTTAGTTGTGCCCTCAAAGCCCATTTCTTCACTTTTGGCTTGTGATGGATCATTATTATGCCTTTGTCTACACCAATCCTACCTTGGGTTAATTTTTTATACAAGTCAGGTCATTCCTTGACCTTATGTGTTCCTTGATAATACCAACACATTAGATGTGTAGGACAGTCACTCTGATAGTGCTTGATCGAACCACACTTCTAATATGATCATGGTGGGAATCATCCTCCACCGTATCCTCCAACCTACCCTTTGACACTTCTTTTCATCCCATAAACTACATTTTGTTAGCCATAACCTACATTCTGTTGGCCATAACTTGCATTTTACTAACCATAGCCCTCATTTCCTTGGATTACTTGTCCCCCAGATATTATAGTTGTTTTCCATGCACATCTTTTCATATTTTTGTGCATCTCATTGATTACATGGTAATAAACTATGGTATGAGTGTAGGCATCACACAATTGATAATATATGGTTGTGTTAACTTAACTGTTACATTATAACAAAATGTAACTATGAACATCATGTACCTCATGACAAAACTCATAGCTTTGAGGCAATGTGTGCACATTCCTTCAAGTGTATTTATTATTATTATGTCCTTCTGTCTCATAATTTACACACCATCATCTACTTTGAGCATCTTATGATGAACTAGCAATCAATTTTTGGAGCTGGCTAGCCATGGAGGTAATTTGTGCTTCTATGAATGGGCTGATCTTAGTGTTAATTCTTTTGACTACCTTGGATCTAAGCACGACCTCAAACACTTCTCAAGGATCTATGAATGTATTCATAAAGAGAGCTCTTCTAAATGATACTAGCAATCCTCTAATAAACCATTGCATGTACTAGGAGGGGTAAATATCATAAAGAATTTTGGAAAAAAGAGTTTTAAACCTAACATCATACAAGTGCACACTCTTGAATAGCCCTTGGCTAATTTTATTGACCATGATAATGCTCTATTATTCAAAATTGGGTATGTCAAACTCCTTCATAAATTTTTCCTTCAAGGTGTCATAATCAATCATAGCCTAGTTAGGATCAAATTTCCTATACCAAGTATGAGCATGATCAAGAAAAGTTATCATGAACTATGTTGCCTTACAATCTGACTAGGTTATACCTAGATTATACCATTGAATCTCACATTTTAACACATGCTCTATGGTATTTTACACACCATAATATTTTAGTAAGTGCATTACCATCTCATAATATATTTTTTGTAGGGGGCACTATAATCTAAGGTGCTTTCCCCATGGTACTTATCCTAAAAGTGGTCCTCCACCACCTCTAATCACTAGGTTAGGTCTTAACCCTATTATTATGGTTGGTACCATTGAATTTGATAGTGTGATGCTACTCACTTGTGGCACTAGGCCACTTATTAAGGGTTGTTGCCCAATATACATTATGACATTTTCTGAAATGAAATACTTGCACTCATGTTCTATGTTTTTGATCTAATTTCCCAAGGTATCGAGGTATCCTACCTTATATATTCATAAGGAATAATTTGTTCAATCATAAAATTATACTCCAAATCTAGAAACCAATCAAAGTCAATGTGGAAAATAGGGTTAGTTATCACTCTTTTTTCTTCTCATGGAAGATCCATTGCATGAGTTAGTGATATAGGATCAAAAGGGGTAGGCACTTCTAGTGCATCTTCAATGGTCAAATTCTATCGGGACCTAGTGAATTATTCACTTGTTAATAAGTGAACTCGATCTATGGCTTCATTATTCCTCTCCTCACATGTTTTTAATTTAAGAGATCTTTCCCCATGCCTTTCCCACTTGCTATAAGTTTTGTTGGCACTTTTAGGTTCCATATCTTCCGTCAGCCTATGCCTTCTCTTTTTATAAGTCTATTACCTGAGCTCTCGAGTGTCAATCTACTCATCCCTTTCCATTGCACTTCACCTACACATCCCCTTCTTCCCTGTTACACTACTTATACATGAAAATATTTTAACCTTCCATTCTTATGATTTCAAAACCATAATCCACCATTAGTTTCTTAAGATCTGTGTCAATATCTTTTATAAATGTACCTCTAGGCTTTCATAAGAATTGATACTCTACTTCTTTAGGGTAGGAATCAATCACATAACTATTCAATGTTCCTTTCCACTATTTGTCTATAGCTCTAGTCTAAGTGGCATCAAGGTTATCAGGATTTTCTAAGTGCTCCTTCATCCACTCAAGGCATTGTCCATAACATCATATTTTATGGGTTGCATAAGCAACCAACTATCGGTGCACATGTTCTGGTAGTTTATAAAAGAATACCTCATACAAAGCATCATATAGGTTGTTCTAGACCCACTTATTTAGATTATATTCCTTATAAGGTAAATACTTCAGTGTAAAGTTGTCTTCTACTTGGTACAACCAACACTCATGTTCTTGAGGGAGATTAAAATCATTATTCTATTACACCATTATAACAATAAAATTCAACATGGGTTCTAGCAATGGAACCAAAATGTTGTAGAAATATTTGCTATCTAAGTAATTTGCTTTCTCAAGCACTTATCTAGTTTTTCAAGTTAGTTCTAGACTTATTATAACTAGGCATAAACATAAAATAATCCTATAGTGATCAACATTTATCACTTAATTGCACTAACATAAATTCACATAAGGTGCAATCCTTATGTGCTCACCTAAAGCACAATAGAGAAATAATCAGAGCTTGTGTTGGGCTAGTTATGCCATGGCACAACTCATTCTTCAAGGGACTTGGTTAGTTCAATAATGGCATTGTCATGTTCATTAGTGTAAGCCATTCTAGGTGGAGTTTGACTATCTGTAGGTGCAAAAACCTATTAGGGGAACTTATTCTAGTCATATGAATGCAAACCTATATTAGGATAGTTCTAGGATCTCAAGGGTATAAGACTTTGTGTTATTGGGTTTGATGTCATTCAGTGCTAAGATGGTCAATAGAAATTATGAGGTTAAGTTCATTTTAGGCTCATACTTTGTGTAAGTGTATTAAGGCTCAAGTGCATGACTTCTATTATGCTTAGTCTAATTCAAAATTTCTATAAACATCATCATGTACTTAGGGATTCCATTAACACGTTGAACTAGAAGCTTACTAGAACTTATCATTCATTTATTAAATCTAAGCATTACCACTGTTACAAATATTTCACAATCAATGAACACTACCATAACCATATATATTAAATCAATACTCATTTAGGTGAAAAACCATTCTTCATTAAACATTATTCAAATAAATAGAGTACATAGTAAATGGAATAGAAAAAATGCTCATTTAAAGCTATTAAAGGTCCAGAGGCTCATAGGTGAGCTTGAGCACTATAATATTAAACCTCAAAGGCATCCATGTTAATCCTAAGTTTCAATGGTGGTTGCTTTGCTATGTCTAGAACCAATTATATATAGTTTCACTATCTCAAAGTTGCATACTTTTTATACTCGTTCGAGTTTGGCTTTATATAACTTAAAAGCATCTTCATGCTAGGATGGAGGGTGCACATCAGGTGTTGAGTTAGAGCCTTAATTAATCATTCTATTAGATATATCACCTTACACCCTTTACACTCTAGTATTCATGTGCAATCACTTATTAAGATTCCCTAAAAACTTAGGCATCATGTAACTACCTGTCAGCTAGCACAAGATCTATGAAGATTCCTCTAGCTAGTGTACAAGGTGCTAAAACAACAATCATTCCAAATGATAACCTTACACCAAGATATCTATTGATTTGGGTTAGATCCATACTTAACCAAAAAAGGGATTAACAATTCTTGGTCATGATAGAGTTTTGGGTTCATATTTTACACTTGATATCATAATTTGTAATGCATTTGATATCTAAAAGGCAATGCAATTAGACCAAAAATGATGATTTGAAATATATTATTTTAGTTATGTTAGATTTGAGAATTGACTGTATTAATTCATCATTTTTATGAATTAATTACAATAATAGCCTTCACTCTTTTCCCTATTTATGTTTTTCATTTGAATTTCATAATACTAACTTTTGTGGATTTTACTACCATGTGGCTTATTTTGCATTCTCTTAAATGCTTAGTAATCTTAATATAATAGATGTCTCTTTTCTACTCTTTTAGTCTTGGTTTTGTTATCTTTATCATTTTATTATGCAGATTTGGAAGACACATGTATGCATGTCACTATTCCACTCTTAATTGAGTTATAGATTATCATGCTTTATCTCTTTAGCCATGAGCTAGTGGGATGATGACATGTATACAAATCTCATTGCTTCACTTGCCTAGGACTTTTTATATAATGGGATATGTTGATGTCACCTCACAGATAATGATATGATGACACATGGATGGCTCTCACTACTTTTCTTACCTAATAATTTTAGTACAAGGGATATGTTGACATCATCTCTAAGCTAACTAGATGATAACACATGGACAACTCTCATTTATACACTTGATAGAGACTTTTTTTATAAATGGATATGTTGATGTCACCACTAGACTAATGGGATGATGACAAGTGAATGACTCTCATTCCTCTACTTTCTCAAGAATTTTTGTATAAAGGCTTATGCCGACATAACCTCTAGGATAGTGGGATAATGACACATGGATAAATCTCAATGATATTCTTATCCATGAATTCCCATATAAAGGGCTCAACTAACATCACTTTTAGGTTAGTATGATGACGACACAAGGACAAATCTCACTAATTTGCTTGCCTAAAACTTTCTACATAAAGGGATATGTTAACATCACTTGTAATAAACTTGCATCCTTTACTTAGGTTGTAAGTTAGTGAATTAATTTTTCATAGCAAGGGAAAATGAATTCCAGGAAGGTTTGAGAAACATCCAAGTATGAAATATTTTATTCAAGACACACATAGATAAAGAACCCAGTAAAACATAACACATCATCCCAATTGGTCATTAATTCATAAATCAAATGTACATAAGCATAAGTTAAAGGAAAATCAAAGGTGAAAAGTAAATAATTTAGTATGGCTTAGAAATAGATTTGATTTCTCCATAACTTTGAAGTAAATCTTGTTGATTGAGTCAATCAAATAATAGATATCAAGAGAGGCAAAAAAATTCATTTTAGCATAACATAAATTCATTAAGTTATCTATTTTATAACTTTATGTCATAGACTTCTAGTTCAAAAGACCCCAAATAATAATATTCGATTAACAATGGGTCCCTATTTGAATTTTAAAATGGGGTGTGTGTGTTAGGACACAACAAATGGTGACTCAATGGGGAAAATACTCCTGAGTATTTAAGAACCTAGAATCTCATTAATGTATTTTTTAAAAAGACAAAATAAACCAGACCTTGAAAAATACTCCTACTTCTTCATGCAACATACTAACCCTTTCTATTCTTTATATTTAAGTGTGTGATTTCTTGAAATTTAATTTCCTCTTGTTATGAGAGTTTTGACAAAGTCCTATATAGACACTTTAGGTTTCATTTTGATCTCAAAATTTATAACCAAATAGTATTGAAAAGCTAGGGAATTGCTTTATTTCCATCTAGGTGTCCATATCCCTAATAAATATACCTTTGATTCTACTCAAATCCTTGCTCTACTGCTAGTCAAGTGTCCATATCCCCAGTAGATATTACTTGAATTGACCTTTTCTATTAGTTTATATGATTATATATATATATATATATATATATATATATATATGAAACATAAATATAATAAAGGTTGGGAATCTCCATTAGTTAGGTGTATGTATAAGAAAACTTATTTCAATCAATGTCCCTATCAATGTGTATCAATTTATATGTTTATTATCTCCCATCCAAATTTTATCATTTAATAGTGCAATTAATCTTTAGAAATGAAAAATCTTTCTAAAATTTACATGATTATATCAGAGTAAATCTCAGAGGTCTAGTAAACTCATTCAATCAAAGTCTAACGTAATTCATTCATAATACATACCTTAACCCCAGAAGCTCTAGTACCATCAGAATTAATATTTATGAGGACTAATGGTGTATCTTTGTGAATCATCCCCTTATTTTTGTTAGTTCTTTTATAATCTCAATGTAGTAAATTAGTTGGTCTATTATGAATTTCTAGAAAACTAATCTAGAAAGCAAAACAAATAATTTACTCAAAGAAAATGTAATAAATAAGAAAGACTAATCCTAGAAAGCATGAAATATATTATAGAAACATGAAACCTACTCTAATCCTACATCTACATCTCAACTTATAGTCATTCTGAAACATCTCTAATTAGAGCAGCCATGAAATAATGTTTAAAAAACTATCCATTGACTATAAAATTGAGGTCATTATCTTGGAGGTATTTTAACTGGAATATAATATTACCTAGAATCTTTGATATCTTATATGGTCCAATCTACAAAGGAGTGAACTTATCATGTTATCATTTATTCTCATGTGCTTTATCCCAAAGAAGCACTAGGTCCAAAATCCTAAAGGCTTTGATCTTGGATCTTTTATCAAACCATATTTTGAAATTATATTGATATTTATTGAAGTTATGTAGTGCTTCAGTTCTTGCATCTTCCATCTTAACTATGTCAAGTAGTCTATATTATATTCTTTTATCTTCTCATATGTACTCTTACATGAACTGGTACATTGATATTATAATATTAATGGGGAAGATTGGTTATTGCCCACATACTAGTTAAAAAGGTGAAGTCTTTAGGACTTACTTATGCCTTGTTCCATCTGCCCATAGTTAAAATTTTAATAAGATATGCCATTCTCTTGGTTTGTTTTTCACTAATTTATTAATGGCATTCATCATATTTTTGTTGGTAGACTCAACTACTCCATTCCCTTGTGGATAGTAGTTCAAATAGAACTTGATGGTGATTTGATTATCATAAAACCATTCTATAAATTCATTAAACTATAATTTTAGGCCATTATCAAAAACTAAGGAAATCAGAGTTTTAAACCTAGTTAATATGTTTTCTTCTAGAAACTTTATGACATCAATTACTCTAAAATTATTTTTATCTACAAATTATGTCTACCTAGTTCAATAGTCCATAGTTGTTAAGATAAAGTTGTGCACTTATGAAGAGTTTGAGTTTATCACCCCAATAAAATCAAGGCCCCATTGGGAAAAGGGATGTCCTTTAATTATTAACTAAAAAGGCATGACAACATTCACTTCTCTTTTTCTAAATCCTTAATATTAATGATAGGTCATGACATGATTATGTGTATCCTTGAATATTATGCGATAGTATTAATATATCCTCATATTTTTATGAGTTGTTGCATTTCCTAAGGGATGCCCACTACCTATCTTCTAATGTAGGTTATCTAGGATATCTACAACTTATTTTGAAACAAATCTTAGGTAGATGCCTTCATAGTTATTTTTGTATAGGAATCCTTTATTGATCACATAATGATCTAATTTGATCACAAGGGCTCACCTTCACTCTATGTTTAGTTCCATGGGGCATGTGTCTATGAGAAAATGATGGATGATGAGTGTACCACTCAACCTGAGTATCATTAATTTATTCAATACTGATGTATGGATCAGTTTCAGCCATTAGTTGGATAATACCCTAACCTATCACCATATTGGATGGCCTAATTTCAAGGTCAACTCTTAAAGTTTGGCCATCCATTTACCTCTTCTTTCACCCAATTCATTTTGATCAAGTGTGATATTGATAGGTAGGTCTAGAACAATGGAGAATGTCTTCTTTCTTAGAATATAATTCCTAAATATATCTATTTGTATATCATAGAGTATTTAAAATCTACATGATTTAGATTGGTTCTCATGAAGACAATGGAATGTCCATTATTTTCCATATTCTATGTAATCATAACAACTACAGTATGTTTTGAAGTAAATGAGTAAAGATAAAAATCCTTATTAAAGTCTAGCTTAATCAAAATTGGGGCTTGGGAAATAGTAGTCTTGATGTCTTGAAAATATATATTAGCATATGTTGTCCACTCTATCTTAGCATTTTGTCTTAGCATGGCATTCAATGGTTTAACAATCTCTGCAAATCCAAAAATGGATTTTCACAACTATTTTATCTTACCCAAGAAGAATTTCGGTTCCTTTTTATTTTTGGGAGGTGTCAAATTGGAAATGGATTAAACTTGATCTAGATCAATGGAAATCCCATATTGAGTGATGACATGGCCTAATAGTTTTCCTTATCTAACACTAAATATAATCTTATTTAGATTAAGTAACACTCCATACCTTCAACATCTATCAAATACTCTTTATAGATGATTTGCATGTTCAACTCTATCTTTGGAATATACTATCAAGTCATCCATATATATGATTATGCATTTATCAATGAGTCCTTGAAAAGCAAATTCCATGGCTCTCTAGAAGCTAGATCCTACATTTATTGGTCCAAATGGCATTTTTATATGCAAAAATTCTCCACTTGGTGGTAGAAGTAGTCTTCATCCTATCTTTTACCTCCACCAATAATTTATTGTAACCTAAGAATACATCCAAGAAGGACATCATATAAAACCCACTTGCCATCTAAATAACCTCATCCAATGATGGAAGGGTTAATTGTCTTTATTTTATGCTCTTTTTAGGATCCCAATGTCAATGTAGAGTCTAATTTATCTTCTCTTCTTCCTGACTGGTACTAGATTGGCTACCTAGGTCAAATGTCTAATTATAAAGACAATCATGGCATACAATAGTTTTTGTACCTATATCTATATGAGAGGTTCCAAAATTGGATTAAATGGATTCTATCACTACCTGAAAGGCTTGTGTTCTAGATTCAATGGAATGGTCTGAGTAATGAATCTAGGATCAAATATATTTAGGTCCTCATATGTCCAAGTGATCACATCCTTATAATATATCAATAGATCCTTCAATTTTTGTTTCTCACTTCTAGTTTAGCTCAATATAATATTCAAATAATAAGGGTGTTAGTCAATTCCCATATTCTTTTTGGTAAAATTATACTTTGTTCTTGTAGACTACTTCTAATTTTGAGTTTGTGGATCTACATCAAAAGCTCATTATAAGGGATGTAATTTTTTTTTAGCTATAGGAGATCATCCTCTCCTGATTCTTCCATATGGATGGGATCCACATCTTTCTCATCTATCAAATGAGATTCAAAGGTCTTATAACTACTCATGAATTAGAAAATATGTTGATCATCCTTAAATGCCTAGAAGTTATCCATGTTGTTTGGGATAGAAGGACAAGGAACCATCTCCATAGAGAATCTCTAAATTTTGGATTTTTGAAGTGGTGTCATATTGGTAGCTAAAGTGCTAGAGAATATGCCATTTGGTTTTATTCTCTTAGGATGGATCTGATGTTGAATACTTCAAATAAATCAATTAGGTATCATTATCTATGTTTATTCTTTTTTAAGTAGGTGAGCTTGCACTGATAATTATTTCTAATCTAGTTAAAAAGTATCTTAGAATCACCAAATATTTGTAGTTGCTTGACATTGTGCTTTAGTAAAAATTGTATAACAAGGATTCAAACTTCATAATTAGGTCTATTATTAGTGTAATGAAATTATAACTATAGGTAGTGAGGTACTTATTACCACTTAGGTTTTTCAGGTCTACACCAACACTATAACCTTATTTCAACCTAGCTCCATCAAAATAGAGAGTCCATTACTAAGAAGGACACTAAAATTCTTATTTGTGAAACTCCTGCTTGGTAGTGAATGTGTATACTCCCACATGTGAAGATGCATATTTAACCTTCTCATTATTTGCATTGTACTTGGTAATCAATTACTTCATCTTTGGTTCTCTATCCACCTGAATCTGATGGCTACTCCTTTTTAGGAAAACCACATGTGTGAAAAGTCAGTGGCCATGTATCTGTTTAGGCTCTTTGACCAATCCAAGATCAAAATTGAGCCACAAGTTGGAATATCTATATATTATTATCCATGTGGCTATGATTCTAACTAGATGTGTACATTTTTTAGCTCTCCAATATAGGGTACATAAGACTTTTCCAACTATAAGACCACTCTTTTTGACTTATCTGAGGTCAAACCCAACTTCTTACACACAAGTGTCAACATCACATTGGTTGAGGCACCTGAGTCAACCAAATAGTTATGCACTTTATTTCAAAACATTCAGATAATTAGTAGAAATAATGGTGCTTCAAGTTTATTTTAAAATACCATCACATATGAATGTGCAACTTTGGATTTATCTAATTTAGAGGGTCTCTTAGTTGGGGATTTGAGCAATAAATCCCTTTATTTAATGATTTGAGCTAGTTAATATAGGGTGATATTGGCCTTGATCTTCTTCATGTCCTTAATGATGTTGTACTTGACTCTAATTTATGGTTCTACACTTTGTAACTATTCATCCCTCCTGGGGGAGATGGATTATTGTTGGCTTCAGAATCTAGAAGAGTAGTAGCATTATTGTTTGGAAGCATTGAAGTCATAACAATTTTTTTCTCTTCATATTTTAATTTATCCTATAAAACTTATAGAATGCATGGATTTCATCTATATTATCCTTTGGTTCATTCTCTTTCTCTATTGGGAATGGAATGTCATAGGTCTCAAAGACCATTAATGTGTTGGAAAGTCTTGGATTAGTAGAGGAAGATGGTTCTATCTGATTGACAAAACCTTCATACATGTTTATATCTTTATAAAATATATCAAAATTAGTGCATAACTCTATGCAATCTAAGTCACCATGTTATGTTATGATCTGAACTCGACATTAGTTAGAAAGGGATGCTTCCATGATATTTATTTTTGGTACCCTATAGGGTGGCTATTACTTTAGATTATTTCCAAGTTTTACCTTTAGAATCCAAATCTCTGATTATTATTTTTTCCTCCAATGTTACCCATGCATTTTTACATGTTGAGAAACTCATTACTTAATTTTTGAACCATCCTCTGAATGAATTCCAATTCTATTTTTATGGAATCAAATTAGTACCTTATGTAGTACTAGGATGACCATTATTAGGGATTGGTTCTAATTTTTCTAATTAGGCACAAAAATATTAAAAAATCTAAGGTGTTAATTGGGTGGAGTAGGGGTTAAAGGCACATGAGAGTATAATTAGTTCTAGTTTTTTTTCTAGAATATTCTAATTTTCATTTGGGATTGGGATAAAGGCCAAAAAAATAAGACCATGATTAAGTGGTACCAATGATTGCATCTGGGGGTTCAATTTTTTATCCACATGGATAATGCATAGGCCAAATTCAATGTATCAACAGTAATATCTTTACATAGAAAAATAATAGTCATAAGGTCTAGAATGTTCTTGTACATTTTGAGTGCCAAAGTCTCACTAGGTTTATAGGCGATTTCAAGTTGGGTATACATCTTTTGTAACCTAGTATTGAAGACTCAGATTGGCACATTTAGTTCCCTTATCATGATTGTAAAGTATTGATAAATAAAACTTATGCTAGTGACTTGCCCTAAATGTGCTAAAAAGGTGTTTTGACATTGATCCCAAGATGTAAGTGATCCTTCTAGGATATTGATAAACTAGTCATAGGCATCATCTTGTAATATGAAAGGAAAAAATTTGTGTGCCACATATTCATGGGTTACATTCAATATTCCTAAGGCAGTGTTGAAATAATTTATGTGTTTTTAAGTTTTCCTACCTTCCAATGGAGAAAATGAAGGAAAATACTACTCAAGGTTTCTACGTAAATCATACACATCCCCAACAATATTAATAACAGAGCCCACTATCCAAGTTAGAGGTTGGGTAATTGGTAATAGTGGAAGATGGGGTTATCTACCTAGAGAGAATGATTAAACCCTAGGTCCTTTCCTATATCCATTATTAGACCTAAATTTTATATATATTTCCAAAGGTGGGTATAGCATGTTAGTGTCTAAGGTAAACATAGTTAATCTTTTGAGTGATTCTGGTGAAACTCAAGTGATTTATTTTTAAATAAATGGAGGTAGAGGCATAAAGACATCATTATAGAACCTGATAAATTAATGTTTATTTGGCTTTTATGCACACCCCAAAAAAATTATGAGGTAGCCTCTAATATTCTAGGATCTATGAATGAAATTCACTTTAAGACCTGATTTGTGGGGTATTTAGTTTTGTAAACAACCTATTGGTGGAATAGAGAAGAGAGAAGTAGTTTTTTTTACCATGGATGGATCAACTATGGATGAATCTAAATCTACTTAAGATGGGTGGATTGATGATGGATTTAACCTAAGGTGGGTAGGACCAAAAGAAAGTCAAAAAAAGAGGGAAAGGTAAGGCAGAAAAGAAGGCCCATAGACTACACCATATGAAACTTGTTTATGCCAACACTTAAAAGAAAGGTTGGAAAAGGAATCAAATACCAATATCTGTTATAGGATATTATAGAAAACCAACAATCAAACACATTTAGGAGTCAAATGGAACCAAAATATAGTAAAGTTAAGCATATAAAATCAAAGGTTACCACATTTGTAAGATTACAATATCATATCTACAAGGAGGATTATGATTCATATGTAAAAGACATTTAGATCAAAAATAGGACAATATGAAACTACTCAATACAAAAATATTTTAGATTGTGTTCTAAGACATCATGATATAATTGTGCAATGGTTCACATTTAGAGTGGGTGGCCAACAACTCTAAATATGAACCCACTACGAAATTTAGACCTAAACTTCATATTCATAATGAATATAACTTGTGAAATTTCTTAGAACTAAGTGTTAATCAATGGCATAGCGTGTGTTATTTTTTTACATGTAGGTTTCATTTATAAAATGAGTCCAACTTGTACTTGTTTCAACTATAAATGTAAACCATTGTAGGCATAGTGCATAAAATTATCAATCATCTTATGTGTAATATGGTTCACATGTATTGTTAACATGTTAGACCTATGCTTAATATTCAAATTGAATCAAACTTTTGAAAGTTATTAAAGTGGGCAGTCACCCACTCTTAAATGTGAACCACTAAACATGTGGTGGTTCACATTTATTGTTGAATTTCATTTTTATTAGAATTAAGTTACATGTTTAAAATGAATCTAGCCTATTATGACTACACCACATCCCCATAATGGCACCACATCCCCAAATTATTCATATTGTCTTATGATTAGCCATTACATGAATAATGCAAATAGTATGTCTAGTGTAGTAAGTAAACAAACTTATTTTATCATGGGGACAGTGTAGTCATAATGGTACCTCATCATAAATTTCTCAAATTATAGATATATTTGAGTAAAGTATAAGATGACTTGACTATCTCATTTGAATATATTAGGTTAAATAATGTTTTTGATCAATATTTTAAGGATAAGATATAATATCAAAAATGGAATGGATATGTCACATACATAATTGAGACTTCCTATGTTACATGCTATGAGTCTTTCATGGAGCACCCTTGCTACTAGTTTCAATTCTGAAAACTACTAAGTCTCATGAACATTATTAAAAGTATTCATAAATCATTCAATGAGATGTAAACTTTTAATAATGAGGTTGTTTTCATCCTGACTAACAAATGGTAATGTTGTGATAAGGAAAAAATATGTGCCCTCTCACGAACTAATATTTTTTTATTTTTAAACTTTGTTACAATTATGTGATTGGGCCTTTGAATTGTATCATGTTAAACCCTATAATTTTTCACTAGCTTGCATTTCTTCATTTTATCACTATAATTATTTGTTCTACAATTTGATACACACAAACTTCCATGCATGTATGCTCAATATAAATTCAAACAATTTTGATTATTAGATATTAATGGAATTGCTAAGTTATAGGGTGTTATTACCAAAATAAAAAATGATAAGGGTAGATGTCGTTAAGAAATAAAATAATTAAAAATTTTATTCATGTTATTTCTTTATAAAATAGTCTATATTTTGCTACCTGAGAAAGTCAAAGACAAAAAACTAAACTACTTTTTGCATTTTATTATGGGAATGGCACAATTTAATTATGAAAGAAAAAACATTTATTTACCTAATCTTTAAGGAAAATCTACCATAAACAAATAAGGATTGTATAGATTTTAGAGTATAATTAGAAGCTCAATAAAAACCAAAGCATGTTGCATTTTAATCATTTTGAATATATTCACTAGTATTATTTGGCCATTTCTCATTAAGTAACATAATTTGTGCTAAAATTTATGTCAAAATCAATGTTTTTAGAGCAAATTGCATCATATTTAGCATTTATTACACCTTATATATCACATGAAAAGCCATGAAAGTGCATGTTGTGATAAAATGTACATCAAGATTTAAAAAATAAGTTCTTATTAAAAACTTTCTTTCCACTAATTTTTTTTAAATTATTTCTCTTAACTTTATAATTATATACATTATTGATTGAAAAAATAAATAAAAGGGACTATAATCCCTAACCCATATAGCTACAATCATGAACCCTACAGCCTAAACAATAATGGACCTTAAATTGTAAACCATAATCTAAACCTAGTTCTATATCATCCCACTTTAATAAATTTTCTAGGCTGGATTTATTTTAAATATAAATTTTAGTTCTAAAAACAAATAATTCAATAATGCATGTGAAAAAATAAGATGATTGCAACTTTTTTCATGATTCCTATAATGTTTCATATTTATTGGTTGGATTCATTTTAAGTATGAATCTTAGATGATACATGTGAACCATAGTGTAAATATGACAATTGACATTTTTTTCACTATGCTTACAATGTTTCACATTTATTGGTTGGATTTATTTTGAATAATATCCTCAAGGTGAATTCATTTTGATTAAATTCATTAAGCACAAACTTCAAAATATTTCAATTAGATTTCTTCAATTTTCTAATTTAAAAAATTATGAAAACTGGTGGTTGCCTATTCTAAAAGCATCAACCTTTTTTTATCATATGAAATATTTTATTTGAGAATTGTGTCAAAAATAAAGAAAAATTGTATTATTTTTATATATAATTTTAAATATTGCACATCAAACAAACTTTGAAATACAACTAATAAATATACATAACAAAATTAATTTAAATTTTATATATTTGCATATACCTTATATTAGATAATGTTTTAAATTATCATTTTTCATAAATAAAAAAGTTCAATATTTTCAATTCATATAAATATTTACATTATGTATCATTTTCAACAAACAAAACAATTAAATAGTTTTAAATCATATAAAGGTTATCATGATTAACAAACAAAATAGTTAAATATTTTTAAATCATATATAAGTTAACAAAGTAAGAAAATAATAAATATTTTAAATTTTATATATTGGGTTAATTAAGAGGGAAAATCATAGATATAAATTAAAAGTAAATATTAAATATTTTCTATTACAAATTTTTAGTTGTAAAATATTAAAATTCAGATTTCCAAGTAAAATTAGTATTCAATACAAAATAAACAAGGAAACAATCAAATCTTCCATAAATTATCATTATGAAGAGTATAAGTACTCATCTATACAATGAAATATTTAAATACTATAAATGAATATATAGAAAAGAGTTAAATCTTATTTGTGTAAATGTGTTATAAATATTCATCTATAAAATAAAATGTTTCAATAAATTTGTAACAAAATAATTATAATAACAAAAAACATACCAAAAATGAGTCTTCTATAAATAAGTATCTATAAATAAGTATCTATACAATGAAATATTTGAGTAAAAATTATAAAAAAATAGTTATAAATACACAAAACATACTAAAATAAGACTTTTAAAAAAAATTAAACTTGTTTATGTAAATCCTTTGCAAATAAGAATTCAAAACTTTATCTTCTTGGATTCTTCATAATGGTTGTAGATATTTTTAAAATTATTTATTAAAACTTTATAGAATTTTTTTATCATGGACATTATTAATCTCATGTTCCTAATCGTATTATTTATTGTATTTTATAAATAAATGTCTCATTTCTTTTTCATATAACTGATATTGATTCCTTCTTATAAAAATTCAAACTTCGATTAAATGTCATATACTACATCCTCTTTTACCCCTCATTTTTTATTTTTTTTCAAAAAAATTGAAAAACTAAACCCTATAATTTTTTATTTTTTATTTTTAAATAAATTACTATCCCATAAAGATTTCACACTCAATTCAAACCATGGTATTTTCAAAATTTGAATGTGTCATTAAATTTTTCCGAAAAAATTTATAATACAACATTTTCAAAATTCACAAATATGGAGATAATATTTATAGATCACATTGAAATCTATAAGTGGAAAAATATTAAAGCGTCATATTTAAATTGTAAATATATCACTTTAAAATTGATTATATATTCAAAATGTAATATTTTTTAAATTTTAATATGCCACACAGAGTTAGTAAACCCTATATTTTATACATAACAAATTATTATAACATATAAAAATAAACTATTATTTCAATAAATAATAATTAAATATATATTATTTTAGTTGTATATTTGCAAATGGCCATTACATTGAATATTAATAATAGTTATTAGAATATTAAACATAAATATTATTGTAACTTTTTGTTATTAAATTTTTTTACATTATTAAATGCATACACTAAATTCTTAAGTTTTTTTACAATATATAATGTAAATTAATATTATTTCAAATAACTTAAACTTATTTTAATATTTTAGTATAACATTTTGTGAACTCTTATTATAATGTTATATTATAAGATTTTATATTGAATGTAAGAATCACATGTACACCAATTTTAAATATTAATAAGTTTTATTATAATATTAAACATAAAATATAATTTTTACCTGTTAGGTTGTGGAGCTAAAAGCTTCACTGATGCAGACATGGAGGAGGTTGCAGGATGAGTTGCAGAGTGTCAGAAGTCTTTGGCGTTGGTCTGGCCAACCGACGTCGGCAGGTAGGCGACAGGAAGCAACCGACGTCGGTCATGGATCGGCCGGCGTCGGCGACCCCCAGGTGGACAGGGACCGACGTCAGTTGCCTGTGTGGTTCGACTGCGAGCTTATTACGGGCAGTTAGCTAACGAACCAAGTGTTTGCATGTTTAGATCTATTTTTAGACTGAGAGCTGCGGATCTAATTATTGTAATTAGATGTCTAATCATTGTTTGGATGAGATCTATATAATAGACTCATGGTTGTATTGGAAAAGAGTTCTAGTTTGAGTTGAGAAAAGTTTGCTCCTTCTGTGTGTGAGGTGAGCAAGGGTGTTCCTCCTAGTTCCACAGTACCAGGTGTAGGTGCTGGATTGGAGAATTAGCAGGGTTCTTCATGTATGTAAGATCTTGGTCACAGGTGCATGGCCTATATAGGAGATCTACATGGTAAGTAAGATCGTTGATCTGCAGGTGTATGTGTGTGCAAGGTCAAGGTTCATAGGTGTGCAGAACTGGGTTGATTTGCAGGTGTGCAAGATCATATAGACAGCAACACAACAGGGAGCAGTATCAAGCAGGATCTACTTGGAGTACAAGTGTGTACTCGGACAGAGCAAGAGAGGAAGGCAAGGGAGTTCCTTCCATAAGTATGGTCTGTTCAAGTGCAGGTTGTTGCAGGTTCATGGGAGATCTACTTGGAGTACGTGGAGTACTTGTGGAGTGTGTGGAGCACTTGTGGTGTGCGTGGAGCACAGGAGGTGAACACCAACTCTGTATTTTGAGTTGGGTGTTGGGACCTGAGAGGGAGAGCTTTGGGGAGAAGAATTACTGTTCACTTGAGGTGTGGCGAGCCTCTGAAGAGGTGGTGGAGAAGAAGTGGCATCTTCTTTATTGTATTCTTTTCTGTATAAAGTGTTAATACAAGTTGTGTATTGTCTCTCATATCATGTGTTATTCTGAATTCTAGTTACTTGGTGAATCTGGTTAATTTCTGCATATTAAGTTGCTTGGTTTGGTAATCAATTGTGTGCTTCCGGTTTATTTCCCCAACATTACCTTTTATTATTAAATTTTTTTACATTATATAATGCATATGATAATACTACAAACTAATATTAATTTTTTAACAATATTAAATATAAACTAATATTTTAAGTCATCCAAACTTATTATAATCTTTTACAATAACATTTTGTGAATTATTGTTATAATGTTATATTATAAGATGTATTTTGAATGTAATAATTACATGTACACTATTATTACAAGCTTCTAATATTTTAAACTAAGATTATTTTAAATAATTATAATTTTCAACTAAAAAATTATGTGAATTATTATTACAATGTTATATTGTAATATTTTATATTGAATGTAATAATTAATTGAATACTATTATTAAGAGTTTAATTTATTGTAAATTTTAATTATTTATATAAGTAACATTTATTATATTTTTTAGTAAAAGTTTATGTGAAGTATTACTACAAATTTAAAATTGAATGTAAAAATTACATGTACACCATTGTTATAAATTTATATTTTAAGTTTTTATGTCAATATTAAGATAGAAATTATTATAGTTATAAATAAATAAATCGTATTCATATTTTTAATTGAAGTTTTATTTTGAAATTAAATTTAGATTATTATTATTATATTATTTAAATGTAAACCATTGCATGTAAAGTGTAAACATGTGTCAAAAAACCATTGAAATACTATTACAATGGTTTTGTATTCAAAATAAATCCAATCTAATAATATTCATAGAGTGGGCGGTTGTTCACTCTAAATGTGAACTATTGTAAGTATAATACAAATAAGTTTCACTTGTTCTATTTTTGTTATGCCTAACATGGCTTAAATATATTATTGAATTTATTTGTTGTTAGAATTAATACCTAAACTTAATATTATAAATGATTTTTTTTAAAAGAAATTACTTAGAGTGGGTGGCCGCCCATTTAAATAATATCCATTACAAGCATAATAAAAAAATTTACTCATCTTATTTTCACTATACCTAAAATGGCTTACATGTTATATTGAATTTCATTGATGTTAGACTTAATATCTAAGCTTTATATTCAAAATTAATATATCTTAAGAAATACCTTACAGTGGGTGGTAACCCATTTTAAATGCGAACCATTAAAGGAATAGTTAAAATAAGTATCAATCGAGTTATTTGTATTATACATGCAATAGTTCACTTCTTGAATTAATTTGTTGATACACCTAGATTTCATATTCAAAATGAATCCAACTTGTGAATTTTTTTAGATTGGGTGGCTTCAAACTCTAAATGTGAACAATTACATGTATAGTTTAAATAAGTGTCAATTATCTTTTTTATGTTAAGCCTAAAATGAATTACATGTATTGTTAAATTTCTTCATTGTTAGACATGATATATAAAATTTATATTCTAAATGAATCCATCATGAGAAAGTTTGCATTCTTAGAATGGGTGGTCAACCACTCTAAATGTGAACCTTTGTAGGTATAGTGTAAATAAGTGTCACTTACCCTATTTGCACTAAGCTTAAAATGGATTACATGTATTATTAATTTTTTTTATTGTTGGACATAATACCTAAGCTTTATATTATAAATGAATCCATCTTAAGAAATCTCTTAGAGTGGGCGGATACTCACTCTAAATTATAACCATTGTAAGCAGAGTGAAAACAATCTTACTCATCCTATTTGCACTATAACTAAAATGGATTACATGTATTATTAAATTAATTTGTTTTTATATATATGTTTCATATTCAAAATGAATATAACATGAGAATGTTCATAGAGTGGGCATACACCTATTATAAATATGAACCATTGCAGGTATAGTACAAAGTGTCACTTACATGTGTTGTTGAATTTATTTATTGTTAGAACTAAGACATAAGATTTATATTTTAAATGAATCCAAATTAAAATATATACTATAGTGGGTGGTAACCCACTCTAAATGAGAACCATTGCAAGCATAGTAAAAATAATCTTACTCTTCCTATTTTCATTATGCCTAAAATGGATTACATGTATTATTAAATTTCATTATGTTAACACCTAATATTATATTCAAAATTAGTATATCTTGATAAGTATGTTAGAGTGGATGAACACCCACTCTAAATGCAAATAGTTGCAAGCATAGTGAAAACAAATGTCAATCTACATATTTTCACTATGTTTGCATAGTGGTAACTTATTAAATTTATTTGTTGTTAGATCTCTATTTTGTATTAAAAATAGAATATATTGGAGTGGGTGGCAACCAACTCTAAATGAGAACCATTAAGGCATATTAAAAATAATCTTACTCATTCTATTTTCACTACACTTAAAATGGATTACATGTATTTTAAATTTCATTGTTGTTAGATATATCATCTAAGATTTATATTCAAAATGAATACATCTTATAAAATATATTAGAATGGTTAGCCACCCCATTTAAATGTGACCATTGAGGAAATAGTATAAACAAATGTCAACGAGTTACTTTCATTATGCCTATATAGTAAAAAATTCTTTAATTTCTTTATTTTTAAATATTTGTTTAGAATTCAAAATGAATCAACCCTATGAATTGTCAATGTTTTTAAAGTGAGAATCCACCCACTCTAAATGTGAACCATTATAGGTATAGTGAAAATATGGGTCACTCACCTTATTTTTGTTATACCTGAAATGGTTTATATGTATGATTAAATTTTCATTGTTGTTAGACTTAAGATTCATATCTAAAATGAATCCATCATGAGAAATATCTTAGAGTGTTTAGCCACCCATTCCAATTGTGAAAAATTGTAGGGATAATGAAAAAAATGTGATAATCATCTTATTGAAGAATATACATCCATCATCCAATAAGATTAGTTGATAAACCTAATTTATTTACATCCATCATCTATTAATTATTTTAGATTCACATATATTATTGAATTTATTTATTGTTAGACCTAATTTATTGTTTATCTCTCTTTCAATTAGTTTGTTATTTCACTTAGGTAAAAAAAAATCTCTCTTTCATAAATAGTTTGATTTTTCATCATTAACTATTAAAACACATTTATTATTATGTGTTAATTTATTTTCTATCACATTTCCAATTAGTTTTGTTATAACTTTGGTTGAAATTATTTGTTATATGTTTCATAATTAGTTTGATTTTCTATAGCTCACTATTCAAACATATTTTTATGATAGGCTAATTTATTTATTTTGTCTCTTTTCTAACTAGTTATTATTATAATTTTAGGTTTATAAAATATAAAAAATGAGGTTTTACAATTTATTTGTTTACTATCTATTTTTCAATTACTTTGATTTTCTATAGAAAACATGCTTCAACATAGATTTCATAAGTTAACATGAGATTGTAATTGTTTATTTATTACATACATAGATCACCATTGTGATATATTAAATTAATCTCATTTTAAAATTGGTAATTACTTATTTTTTTGTGATTAGGTAAAAATTATGTTCTGGTAGCTTTAAAACTCATAGATAATTATTATTCTAGGCTAAGTAGATATCAACGTTTCTTATTATCTATGAAATGAGGGGTTATATACCAATACTCAAGCCATTAGACAACATTAAATATTTAATTGAGTTTCCAAATACTTTCAATTATATTAAAATATGACATAGTTGTTTTTAAAGCTCAACCATATAAAGCCTTTAACTATCTATCATATATGGTGTACCATCAAGCAATTATCCCAAGAAGCTCTTCATAACTAACCTCATAGATGGGATAGATGACTGTAATTATAGTTGACCTTTTATAATTAATTAGTGCTCTAAAATATTGGGTTAGCTCTTTTTATGAATGATACAAGTTTATATGTGAACCCATAACTCAAACATAATTTGTAGCAGTTAAATCTAGTTTTTAAACCCATTTCCTTAAAAAAAATATCAAACAAATTATTATTATTATTATTATTATTATTATTATTATTATTATTATTATTATTATTATTATTATTATTATTATTATTATTATTATTATTATTATTATTTGTTTTATTTAACTTGGACAATTAATTATTTGATTTTATGAAATGATAGATTGGATTAGTCACACCTCCTATAAATATATTTCATTCATAGATGGGTTCATTAACTAGGAGAGAAGAGATGAAGATTAGTTTGTAGAGATCTTTTGTCTAGATAACTAACATAATGAATTGTGGTTATTTCATTCAATATCAGAGGCACATGAAGTTTTTGCAGTTGTATTAAGTATGAAATGTATTTATAATCATCTAATTATTTTTCAAGTGGAATATATAAATAACTCTAAACATTCATGCTAAATAATTCAAATAAAATTAGAGATGACGTTGTATAGAAAAAGTGGCATGGTTTGTTCTACTAAAAACCAAATGGATTTTTGTTATTCCTATGGTTGGAAAATAGAATCTTATTTAGATTATAATAATTATGGTGTAGAAAATAGCCAAAATATTTATAATAAGATTATAAATGTATTCAAAAAGTTTTATCAATATGGATTTAAATCATCTATCTGTCAACACTTAAATATGGTTAAAGACTCTAGTAAAAAAAATATTTCATGAAAAAAAATGCTTAGTTTTATGAGGAGGCAAAATATTGCCAACATAGAAAAATGTACTTCAATATCATATTTATATGAATTAAAACAATCAACATGGGAAAGCATTGATTTAAAATAAGTTGAAAAATAATGAGTCTTCAACAACTCAAAATATCCAACTTTTTTTGTTCAATGAAAAATATTTCAATCTTAAAATTGAGCATTATCACCATGCACCTTCTAAATACTAGTATCAATCTCTTGATAGATTTAGTGTTGATCAATTAGTTAGCTCAATTTTATGTAACAAGGTGCCTCTTCAAAGGCATGAAATATTACTACCCTTTAAGAAAACAATAGGTGAAATCATAAAGGTAGAGTTTGATCAAAACTTGTAGGATCTAGAGACTCATTCATACATTATCAATGGACAACCTACCATCAAAGCTCAAAAAACTATCTTGGTATACCATATTTTTGGATTTATACATGACAAAATCAAATGAATACCTACTTGAATTCAATCATATAAGGCCAAAATAGGGTATATAATCAACATATATAACAAAATAACATGGTGAATAATATATGGATTCACATAAAATTTATTGACCAGCTATACAAAGGAAGGTTAATGTGGATCATAAAGAAAATCCACAATGCCTTGGTAGGCCATGAAAGGAAAAAAATAAAGGTATTTAATTTTATAATTAATTTGAAATATAAATAATAAATATGTTTTAAATATATTTTTAACTCTCTATTTTCATTTTGATTCCAGGGTTTGAAAAAAAATCTTGAATATTTAAAAAAAATAAAAACTAGACAACCTGAATGATAAGACATCATTTCTCCCCCTTCTAGACGATATATGGGGGAAATGGGTGCTATTAATTTCTCTACAAATGGTGGTATTATGTATTTTTTGAAAAAGGATTGTGATCTAAATTTCAAGTCAAATTTATTTGACAGTCTAACAATAAAAAATTCAAATGAATAAGGGATATGTTTTTAGAAGAGATATACATACTTAAAAATAAAATTAGTGAATTTTTTCGAAGAAAATCCATTAATAAATGGGTCAAATCATAAATTTTAAATCCATATTGTAAAAGAATAAAAGAAGATATAACTTCAAGGGCAAAAATTCTAAACTTTTTCATAACCTTATTTTGATAATAAGGGTTATATAGGTTTAAGAATATATAAAGAATAAGCAAAAGGGTGATAAAAAATATATAGTGGGTGTTGTCACCTAATCTATATTTTCATTATAATACCCCTATGCTAGCATTTCATGCAATAAATTAACCTCACACACTCACCTGAATCATAAGAAGAAAGAGAACCCAAGTTAGGTTGGGGTTAGTTACATATAATGACAAGTCATACAACACTTGGATGGGATTTCTAAGTGTGATTAGGGGTGAGCCTCATGAAACCTTTTAGTAAAATGGAAAAAAATATTATTAAGGGATAAGGTTGGAGAGGTGTGTTAGAAGCAGACCATAAAAATGAACTCATAACCATCTTATCCATAATATAGACATCCTTTTAGGGAAATGCTCATAAGATCATATTTATTAAATAATATTAACTAATAAAATGGATATTACAATCAAATAGATGTCTTGATAGTTATAAAGGATGGTCCAAGGCCTAGGACCCTAATTTCCCTACTCTTCAATGACTTGCATTTATCCACTTTCCTTACTTGGGGCAACATCCTCCTCTAGCTTAGCTTTTTTGTTCCTCTACTAGAGGTCTCTGAAAGTATTCTCCACTATCTCACCAACTAATTTCTCATCTTCATTTTCCACCCTTTTTTGGCCCTTTTCCCCCTCCATTCCTATTTTTTCTCCTAGCTTACCTACTGGTTTTATAACTCTTTTCTCGCCTAGATTATTCCAATATTAAAAATTACTGCCCATTTTTCCATTTGAAATACTAACTTATCCCAAGGATAACTACCATGCCATATATTATTGTACCCAAGTAACTTTTTATCAAGATCCATAGCAAGCTAATCCACCTATCACTTTCCCCTATAATTTCCCTTGTAGTTCTTAGATCCACATGGTTACTTTTTCCTAGGTATTACCACTTTCTCATGTACTATGCATTGGCATGGTACTTTACACCTAGCATATAATTTAATATAAATTATGTTTTAGGTGTGTTAATTAGTTATGTGGTTTGTATTGAGTGCACCTATTGACTAATGGAATTGAATTCTACCTAAAACATGTAAGCGCACACTTGTTTGATACTTAGTCAATTTTAGGGGTCAACATCACCCCACACTAAACCAGTTGTCCATCTTCAGATAATGGGTTCTTATTCTACTTTCTATCCTTATGTAACTTAGCTACCCTTGAAGATTTATCATAAGTAATAGTTTCATCGGAGTTTCATGATTCTATAAGCCTTTTCTTCATGACTCCTCTCGAGATGTTTTCCTTATTCAACAACATTTATTTGTTCCTTTCAAAACTGACCTCAACCCTTCTCTAAGGGTTAATTATTCTGGCTCTCTTTCCATTCATTTTAATAACTCAATTCACCTTGATTCATGTGCACATCTTAATCCCTTATCTCTTTGTGATGGATATTTTCCATGGCATATAGCTCTGTCATGTCCTCAGCATTCTAGATGAGTAATTAGCATCTAATTTTCCTCCAATATAGTCCTACTAGGATATATTGTGTCAAAATTATTATCACCTTGATCACTTGATGGATTATCCTACCATATTCTTACAGACACCCAAGTATCCAATCCTCACCCTATTTTATTTTATTTATAGGAGTTGGTGGTCTAGCCTCCAACACTTGATAGTTTCTTCATGCCTCAAAGAGTTGATCTCTTTAGGTCTGGATGAGTGAGTCTCATTCCTATGATAATCATTAATAATTAAGGGTATCATCCACTAAATGGAGATAATAATAATCTATTACAAGTCTTGAACTACTCAATTCCACCCCACCCAATCGTAACTTCCTTTAAACCTTAAATGGGCCTAGTTGTCACAAATTGACCTTGTGGCCTAATGCAGATTTTTTATTATAGCTCATTTTAGCATGTTTTGATAAAAATTGGACTAATTTTGGTTGATACTAGTTGTATTTTAGATGAGGAGATGTATGATTCCTTAGATAGTAAGTGTGATTAAGCTACGCCATAGTTGATGCTTACACTAGGTTCATTTTATTCTGATTTATATACTACTTGTATTGGATTCATTTTAACCTATTATATATGTTGCTTCAGTTTAGAAATGTTATTGTATGTTATTGATTTATCATATCTCACGAATGTGGATTTACATTGATTTCTAATGTAGTTATTGGTTATGTTCATAAGGCATGTTCAAGATCATGGTTATCAATATTTGACTTTGGTCCCTTTATAGCTATAGATGACTATGTTTAATTATTATTGCACGGTTAATGATTCATTTGATTTCATTATTGTTTATTATTTATATTAAAATATTTTTTATACTACTGATGTCTTATTTGGTGGATGCATGAACCAGGCCATGAGATAAGCTTGATGGTGAGTTTGAACATCTTAGGTATACTCATGGGGTTGTTGAACAGTTAGAATGCCACTCTGAGAGGTATAGCATACATTATATGATACTAAGCGACCATTGTTTATGTTTCAATTTTGTTATTGATTTTCATATTTTTTGGTCTTGCCTCTCTTGTACACATGTTCATCTTGTTATATTCCTTGTTGGAACTAGTTTCTTATGATCAATTATCCTCCTTAGCATAGTTGATATGTAGTTACCAAGCCATAATGAAATGGCTTGTCTTAGTGGCTTGGTTGGTTCAAGTTTGAATAGACTCATATAGGTCTCTTGACCTTGTAAATTTCTATATCAACCTCCTTTGTGGGTGATTGATTTCCTAGAGCCTTGATCAAATTAACAACCTTGTCAATTTTTTTAGTTACGGGTTAACTTTATGATTGTTATTAATTATTATTATTATTATTATTTTTGATGACTTTATTGATAGTTATCATTATGATTTTAATCGATTTATGAATTTTGTTTAGCATGGTATTTAATAATTTTTATTGATTAATATTTAATTAAAATAAGTTTATTGTTTATGATTTCAATGATTTTATTTTTATTGTTATTAATAACCATATTAATGATTTGTTACCTTATATTATTTTATGATTTTGTTGACTTACTTGTGGATTGACCCAAGGAATTCATATGATTTTTTATTTTATATTATTTTAATATTGTTGTGTCCTTTGTTTTTGATTGGTTGACTAACACCAAATAAGGGAGACTTTGCCCTTTTGGGAGTTGGCATGGCTCGACTATGGGCATTAATTTTTTTTATGTTTTTGTTGGCGTACAAGGATCAACTTAGATTTTGGGTTATTTTTACTATTTTTTTTATCTTGGTCTATGAATGAAGCTATTTTGGGTTTGACTCATGCTGGGGGGAGATTTTTCATTTTGCCTTATTTTCTATGAGGAATGACTTGGCTAGGCCAAAAAAACTGTAGGTGCCGAGCAAGAGAAAGGGAATGGAGGAGTTCTAGGATACCATGGTTGGGTAGAGGAGAAGAAGAGAATAAAGGAGGAAAAAGGGAAAAATTGGTAGGAGGAAGGACTTTTCCATGGCCTAATTGGGCGGAGCAGAGGAAGGCATGTGGAATAGCGAGCTCAGCCATGGATGATTGAGAAAGAAAGGGACCAGGTCTACATTAATACTACCTTACCTCTTACATTGCATCCTGCATTATCTTAACATGTAAGTGTTTGTTTTAATAAATTTTAATGGGTTTTTATTTTTGGAATTATGGTTGTATATCATCCATGGCATGAGAGTTTTAAATGAGGGTTTTGTAATTATATATCTGCTTTAAGTTTATGTATTAACTAGAACATTGCATTGTTTCCTAACTATCTTAATTAGCATATTAATCATAATTCACAATTTGGTCTCTTCATATAGACTATTTTCTATTTATGGGCCTACTTTCTATTGAATCATTTCTAAGATTGCTTGATATCTTATGTAGTCTCCTGTATAACTAGCAGTGCTGATTTCAATGCCCCATTTGGGTTTATTACTATGGAATTGTTTTATATTGATAATGTTTTACTTGATATCATATGTAAATTAGATACCTTTTTATCAATCTTGATGTCTTCCTTATTTATGATTCCATTTAAGCTATTTTCTAAATACCATATGTAAATGGGAATGTATTTTTTGGAATCTTGATGTCTTCCTGATTTATGATGCCATTCATACTTCTGGAATCCTCGGTGGTCACTTTGATGCTATGCCTTCTGCTATGCATATATTGTTTCCATATTTTAAATTTTTGGTTGTAGTAAAAATTTATTTACTAGTTGTTCGTAAAGCCTTAGTTTACTCTTATTGGCTGGATTTTATCAATTTACACAAGTGGTTGGGTTGAGCTATTTGTTATGGATAATGAATTATTTTACTCTAATTTTTAAATCATTAATGCATTTTTTTATTAATTTATGATTTATTTAAATATTTTATTAATTTTAATTTTGGTTGTACATGACCATTTTTAAGCCAAATGATGCAGGAATATCAAGGAAAGAAGACATCAATTTCGTATTTTGGTCTTAAGGAGTCAAAATTGGTCAAATTTGGGGTCTTAGAGTGTGTCAAAAGACCTTTCAAGGTCCATTAATGTAATTTATATCATTTTTATTCCCTAGGGGTCATAGGATTAAGTTTTGAGGGTGTTGGAGTTTTCCCTCCAAAACTAGGAATTTGAAAATTCAAATGCTTATCAGGAGCCTAGTAGGGAAAAAACATGGTCTAAGGTGATTATATGAGTGAATAAAGGTTAAATAGGACCAATATGTATTTTTAAAAAAAAAAAATTAATCTATATATGTCTAAATCATTAGATTAAGAAGTTATGTTTAGTGATACAACCACTAATCCTATGTTGGGTTGACAAATGGTAGTTATGTCTTGTAACTAACTAGAAAACCAACATAGAAGTTGGTGAGAAAAAAGAATTATAGAGGAATGGAATGGTGTAGAGGAAAATTTTAGAGAATATATAATAGGGGAGAGAGATATTTCCAAGATTAAAATAGGATAATTTGAAAATGAGTTTATGTACAATCTCTTTGTGGAAGATGGCATGTCCAAGTTTTGGAGTACATTGTAATGTTGTTAAACTCAATAAATAAATTAGTATGGTTTTTTAATATCTCTCTTATACTTTAATATGCAATATGATTGTTTTTTATTGTTAATAAAAAATAATAATGACCTTAAGATTGTATGCAGTCCCTATATCTATGAGTGTATTTACAAGTTGTTGAGAGGTTGCTTATCACAACCAAGTGAATGAAGAATGAAGTAGTTTCTAAAAGGTCAAAGATTTTGGTTCCTATGACATAAGTTATGAAACATATTCATATCACATATATACCCTCATATTCTTGAGCAAGTGATAAAAATAGAGGAACTTAGAGATTAGAACAACTCAACCACAAACCCTGTTCTTAATCAAGATCCTCTTAAGCATATATGTTGATTTATTTACACTAAATATTATGGTAATAAGGTGTTTTATGTGGTTAATATGGTATGTTTAAAAACCCTAATATGGTGATGATAAGATCTAGCTTAGTAGATCAAATAGCTAACAAAATTTCAACAAACAGTCCTTTGGGAAAACCCTGTGTATATATTGTCCCAACCATGGATGAAAATCATTATAAGAATGAAGGTAATGAGTTAATGAATGTTTAGTTGAGAGGATAAAAATATATTATAAGAGGATTATATGAGTATAAATTTCCTTAAAATATTATGAATACCTTGGCTAAAAATCATTACACCAAACAAGTTAGAGCCAACAATCATACCATTTCTACACAGTCAAGGTAATAAAGGGAATATATGCACTCAAAGGGAGAATGAAACTCATGATATGGAATTTTTAGAGTGTTAAAAGGTAATATTTTTAATTAAAAATCCAGGTGGGGTTTATAAGATATTTGAAGGAGAATAGATAGTCAAAACCATGCATAGTCAAAGGAAACATGCACAGTCAACTGAGATTTTAAGGTTTTAAACATAGAGTGGATGAATGGAGGATTATAATAAATTGGATGAGGTGAAATCATACCTATAAAAAAAAAAATCCTCTTTAAACTCTCTTTAACTCAATAAAATTATTTATGAAGGCTCTCGGCCTATAGAGGGGACAAAGAACCCTAAGATTAGGGTTTTGTGCATAAAATGAGTTTTAACCATAAAAAGGTGTTGAAACTTTGTATTATAATCAAATTCAAGTTCATCTAAAACAATAACTTGGTTACATACCTATATGGAATGTCTAGTATGGCTTTTGACCACTATGTTAAGAAATGAGGCCTAATTAGGCCTAATTGAAGGATTTTAACAAAGGAAGTGGTGGATAAAAGATGAATTAAGGAATATAAATTTACCCACACCTTTTATGGTATAAATTAAGTATATATAGGTGAATAATTATTTTAAAAAGTGCCTAGGTATATCAAACAAAGAGAAAAGGCTTTAAAAAGGCTATTAGCCTTTAGGAGATATATTAAGCATGTTGTATGGAAAAGGTTGATGAAGGGTCATCCATAAGTTGAAATGGGTTAAGATATATGTGATATGACTATTTAATACCATCCAAGAAAAAATATATAGTTATTGAAACCTATAACAAGAATTGACAATTGAGAACTAGAGGTTGTTGCCTAAGAGAAGCTAGTGAAAGCATATGAAGGAGTTTATGAAAGGAATGACTTGTATGAGATAAAGTATGATTTTTGAGCCATATGAGTGAGGTTATATCCATCAATAAGTGCTTAAAATATTAAAATAAATAGGTACATATTTCAAATAGACTATAGAGCCCAAGAGCCAAAGAGAAAGATTGAACTAAGGATGGAATCTTGAAGACCAAATCAAGCAAATCATTGTGACCAATTGGGTTTAGCAGGAGATAGTGATGTATTGGAGAATTATCCCACTATACCTATACATAAACAAACCAATTTTATTTTATATTAATAAATGATATGATTTTCCTCTTTTTGACTTGACTAAGTTAATTTGGCTATAATGGGTTGATCCCATTGTGTTAAATCAATTTACACTTGGGTAAGCCTCTTGGGCTGAGAAATGGACCTTGGTTAGACATTTTGATATTTATAAATGGATATAATATATCTTTATTTATGGTGTAAATCATCTTCTATAAATATTCAAAGTATGCCTTGGGCATTACTCAGGCCAACTAGTTCAGTCGAGTGTTATGGTTGTATGTCGATTGTATTTCTTCTCTCATCCTTTATTTATTTTATATGTATTTATTGATGGCTCAGTATATTTTGTATACCTCTTACCTCTCTCAAGTACCAAGTTTTATAAGCTCTCCACTAAGATGATGGTTTGGGTAGTAATGGCTACCAATGGTTGGGATCATAGGGCTAGTTTTTAAGGGTTTTTTCCTTACTGTGTCCATCTTCTTATGTTGATGCACCTAGATTTTTTATGGTGGCTTGTCTCTTTTCCATACCTATTAGTGTATGATTTTGGAATGTTGGAATGTTGGATTGTAGTTGGTTACCCATTTTATGTTGCGGTTTCATCTCCTTATTGTATGCAGTCTTGTAACAATTATTATGTGGAAAGGAAAATATTGCATACGATGATGTTATTAGTGGCATTATTGATGATCATAATATGGTTTAGTTATTTAAATAGCTATGATTATTTCATTGATATGCATATATGTTATGTTCAATTTCCATTTTTGAGACCATAGTTGTAACTTTGAATGTGGCATGTTATGCTTGATCATTTTATGCTATTGTATACTCATTGAGATAATATAGTGGTTTATTTATGGTTATGAATTATGTATGAAGTTGTAAAAATTTCTAATAGAACTAGCCATTATATTTAAATTTTTTCAGTGAATTTCCTACATTTTTATATTCACATGTTATGGTGTAAATGATGTACACTCAACCCTTAATTTTTCTAGATTTATTATCAAATCATTTTGATTATATGACATATCTTAATTGTGGCATGGTTATTTAAAACCATGATATGTGGTATGTTTATGATTATGGAATCTCGTTATTTTAGTATGTAGCTAGAAAATTTCTTGAACATGATCTAATTTATTATGGGTTGGGTAGTTGAATATGTTGTGACACAAATCCATAGATTAGGTGGATGCCCTATTTATAGGTGGTTGGTATATAATGCTTCATTATGTTGAATAGAACTAGTAATTTAATGTTATTACACTTGTTGTAGATTATTAAATATAGGAATCAATTCTTTTGATTTATTATAATGAGCTTACACATATGATGTGACATTCTTGTTCTTAACTCAAATTAGGATACATGCCTAATGTATATATTAACTATTGACATCTTTGTGTGAGGGGATGTTAATGGATAATACGTGTTACTTCTTGTATTATGTTTCAGATTTAATATTGGTCTAATTTGGTTATGTGATAGCTCTTAATTCATGGAATTGTATTTGAAAGCATGATCTAGGGTATATTTGTAACTTGGGATAAATTAGTCATAGCAATTAGATTTTGCAATCAATTATCTTAATGATAAAAGGCAATGTGTTTTCTTTATAGTATTGACCATTCTGATTGGTTATGGTATCATTTTAAGTGAGCTTATTTATATTACTTAAGAAATGAAATAAATATTGATTAATGACCTTATCTATATGGGTCTTTATTATTTTTTGTATTCCTTACTAACAAGGATAATATAACATCATAAATTATTGACAAGTTTTTAGTAAGTTTATTATTTTAACCATTTATAATTCAGCCCTTGATTAATGGAAGGTTGATTATATTGTTATTAATAAATTAATGAGACATATGGTTGTTGGATTATTGGTGGGTGTATGTGATTAAAATTCATAAGCTCACCTTTGGCATTAAATATCTTGGTATGCCTTATATTGTGATTACTCAATCATAGAATAATCTTTATCAATGGCAATTAATCCCTAATTTGGGATGAGGGTCCAACATGCCATGTAAAATTATAATGCTTACATTATGATCTATGATTTAATGTTCCACATTATTAATGAGTTATTAAATCATAATTTCCTTAATGAACACATGAATTAATGGTTGAGATGACTTAAGTAATGTATTCTTGCATGAACATATGCATGTTAATTGAATTGCATGAATGCCTATGTTTCATCCAATAACATTATACTATAACCAAAGAACAAAGTAAGTGACATATGGGTGTAAGACTCCTATGGTTGGCTTAAAAAATAGTATTTCTATATCATGAGAAGTAAATTGCTTTTCTAATTCCATCTATGTGTTTATTAAATAGGATGATCATGTGTGTCATGTCATCCACCTTGAGCTAAGTGTATATTATCTCATCTAATTTAATGAGAACAATCATTTCATTATGGATTTATATCTTGGGTGTGACCTTTGTCAAGTAAAGAATGGTGGTATAATGTTTCTCAAGAACTTTGGATCATGGTATAGTGATTAATGGGGTTAGCATAAGGACTGCTCCTTTATTGGGTGAATACCCAAGGGTTATGGACTCTTAATATTATCTTGTGTTGGTTTTTAGTAGTGCTTTTGAGATCTCCACTTGATGATCTCATGATGTGATAAGACTCACCTAATCAAGCTAGTGAGATTAATCCTTTTGTTGGTCATTTGGACCCCCATGCTTAAGGGTTTCACTCCTCCTTTATATTATTTATATGATTAACAAATGGCTAGCAAGATGAACTCTAATATGTTTAATTTTATTATTAGTTTTCTTATCATTGCCTAAATCAAATAATAGGGATGTTGGCCACAATTTTATTGTCATATTACGCATGTATGATTTATGTAGTCTCTTGGACTATTGAACCATAACCGTATAGGTTGACCAGACACTTAGATAGGGATAAGGTTCCTAGGTGATCTGATAGAGAAGGTGAGTGACCTTGCCAAGTTCAGAGGTTATTAGTATGGACACACATACTAATACCCCCTTGAACATCATATCATTATTTGGCAAACATACTTATCTATGGCATTTCTTAGTGACATTTATCCCTAGGTAAGCATCTAAGGTGAACCAATTTGGTTATTATTTATCATTAATTGTGTAGTTAATTGTTGAGATGCATTGTGTTGTATTAAAGTTATGAAGAGGGCCATAAATGCCATTCCATTGTGTACTCTGAAAGTCAATTCCAAAAATTTTTTGGGGGTTGTTTCATCTAGTATCAGATCTTGTAATTTAAGGGTTTTGGATGAATTTTGGACACATTGAATTGATTTTAATATATTATTAAAAAGTCTGGTTGAGTTTTATGTGTTTGTGCATACCTTAACAAATGATTATGTTTTCATAATATACTTTTGGGTGGTTGCAATACACATAATATGGATGTGCATATTATTGTGAAGGCTTATTTTATATTAGCATGTATGTGTATGCCTTTGGGTGGCTGAATAACCCTTATATGGCTATGTTACCCTTACTGAGATTGATTTGGGGCATTATATGACTGAGTGCATACTAAACCATCGTTAGAATTATACACATTGTGTGGACATATATATGTCTTATATGCTTTTATAAGGATATGTTATGACCCTTATAAAGGCACTTAGACTCTTGGGTAAATTAAATAGTTCTTTATTATGTAAGCTTGAAGTGCTAAAAATTCCTATATTGTGGAATATGTGTGTGTGTGAAAATTGGTAAATTTATGTAATGAATTTATGATGCTCACCCATAGCCTTGTTTGGGTCAACCCTTCCCTAATTGAGTTACATCAGGGCCATCATCACATGTTAACTATTTACTTGTATGGTCAAGTCGATGGAAGATTGGTGATAACCACTTCACCCTTAGAATTGAGGAAATAATATTTGGTATATATTATTGACTTGTATGGTCAAGTCATCAAAAAATGCTTATAATATTATGACCTTGAGAATACCAAGGGTTAGGCTCAAACTTGGAGGGTTGTATAGGGTGAGAGTGTTTGATTTACTTCTGTAAATCAGTAAGGCTTGGGATCTCAACTTGAGGAGGAGAATCTTGAGTTGATTTAGAGCTTTATCCTATTTATGCTTTTAGCCTCTTTTGATTTAAATGGAGAAGCATGTAGCTTTGTAATTCTAAAAGGCTAAAATTTAATTAGTGTGTGGAATGTTTATTTTGATCATGTTTTGCATCTATGATGTTTTTTCAATCATTGATATGTTTTGCATCTATGATGATTACTTTGATCAAGGATAGGTTGATTTCCATAGGTATGTTGGATTTGATTCTAGTTGATTTATACATCCATAGGGATGTCTATTTGGATCTTGAATACATTTTGACACCCATGAGCATGTACTTTGTGATATTAGATATGTCTTACATCCATGAGGATGGTTATTATGAAGTTCGATTGAACCTGATGATTGTGTGAAATTTCAATTCCCATGGAAGTGATATAACATTCACCTTGTACCTTGGCTAAGCCTACTATTTCATAAAGTGATTTTTCATCAAAGTAAGCATCACCATTCAACCCTTGACTTGTTGGATTAATTCAATTGGAAAAATAGTGATATGAGCTAGTTGTTGGAATCATGAGACAATGCCCTAGTGGCTATTGATAGCTTATATGAGTGAGCCATCCATTGATGCTAAGGTATAATATCTTGGGAGGTCCAAGGGTGTGTTTCAATCCTAAAGGACTTAGTGGGGCAAGTGTGACTAATTTACTTAAACAATCAAGGAGTTTTGGGGATCTCTTATTATTTTTGGGTAATGTGAGCCATCTATCCATGATGCACAAACATTTTTGGTCAATTTTTGAAACTCATGGAGATACATTTTATGGGCTTTGTTAGAACACAACCTTCCTTAAGAGAAGGTGATCCTAATCTGAGATCCTTAGGTCTAATCATGTTGCACTATATGAGAGATATTTGGTGTCATTTTGATGGCATCAAGACATCAAGTGACCTGATGGGAGTCATGGATCCTTGTGTTTCATCATTATGTGTGTTAATTATTGTAGCGTGAAAGTACCTTGGCATAATTATTATAACATCCAAGTCACATATTCATGATCTATTTCATGTGGTTCCTCCTTATATGTAAAATTTGTATGTGTCTTGTAAACCATACATTATGATGATTATGTTAAATCATGTAAATTTGTATCTTTAATATACTATGTACATGTAGTTAACCTTGTGGAATTTCACTTTTGTTATTGATATCAACATTATTGTATGAGCACTTATATACATGATGGTATGGTTTTGACTTTAAAATGTGTGAATAATGGAAAAATTACTTGTGTAATGGAATTTCCTTTTGAAATCAATCATGTAAACTTTAATTTGATCTACATTTTTAAATTGTTGTGTGTATTTAGTGTACATACTTGGGAATAAATGTGACTTTGTGTTGTTAATATATCATTATGTGGTAATGTGGCCATAATCCACTCATGTGATGTGTCTTTTCCTCTTAAAACCAACTCCTATTGAGTGAAAGTTACCAAGGTATAATGTTGTATTATGTGGTGTGATGCTACATCACTACTCTACTATTGAGTAGAGTGGTGCAAGTATGAGGTTGGGGGTAGAGAAGCACTATGTTTGTAATGATTTTGATTGGGTATGGGATAGAAAGTGGAGTCTCTCATAGGCTGAAAATCCACTTTTCTCCTTTGCAAAAGTAGGCACTTGATTTGTTTAGAGTGTACACCATGTGTGACACATGTTAGCCATGGAATATTAGTGCATAATGGTCACTTTATGGATTTATCATTACTTCCACTGCCTCTTAGAGGTTGTGGTAAATGCAACCTTTATGAAATTTTATTATACTTGATAAAATTTATAATTCTAAAATTTGGACATTTATGCCAAGCAACAAGGTGGTACTTGCTGAAATGCATGCATGTGTTAGCATGTAGGTGAAAACAAGTTATGGTTCAGGCATTATTTTTTGTTATACCTATTAGAGATATTTTGGGATGAATATTTTTATTTTTTTTAAAATCATAACTGGAATGTATGTTGATTTTATGCTCTAAAAGATAAATACAAAGCCCTAATCAAGTGGTGTTCAAAATACTAGGTACCCACTTGACTCTTAGATAGAGTGATGAAAGTTGGGTAATGCCCTTAGATGGCTAATTTTGGATGGTGGGATTGGTATCCCTAGACCATCGTGTAAGCTCACATGTGTTGGATAACATGATATAAGCCTTTGGGTTGTATGTGATGCCTAGTATGGATTCTCCAATGTTTAGTGTGGTTGGTGTGGGATGTTGCACTAACCCCTAAATGGTTGATGATGTAGTAGAGTAACCATAATAGTATGAATTACTACCTTTATGTAAGGAAATTCTATAATGAATGTTCTTAAGGATTATGCATGTAACATAATGTTATGGTAGAAGATTCCACTCTTAATTTGGAATCTAGATACAATATGGTTGGATTGGATGACTGCAGTCATTGACCTCATGTTGTAGGTATGTGTGCATGTGTTGACACCAAATGATTAATGACCTTGGTAAAGTTTTTATATTCAATACTGCTAATCTAATTTAGTCAATTAAATTATAGTTAGTCAACTATGATTGTATTTCCTACTTGGGAGTATTGTTAGCACCCTTGTTGGAAAACATATTAAGGTAAGTGTAAGTTGTTATTTTTTGGAGCATTATATGATCACGATGTTTAATTATCACCTTCATAAGTGGATATAATAGTTAAAAATAATAGTGTTGTATTGGAATTAAAAACTATTATCTTGAATTTTTGTTGACTAATATAGGCATATTTGGTATGGTGAACCTATTTGTAGCTAGTTTTGGTGAATTCTAAGGTAATTGATGGCCTTTAAAGGCATGAGATTGGAAAAGTTCCAACCAAGTTGGGATTTTTGGTGGGATTTTCTACTATAATAGTGTTGTATAAGTGTTGTTATGCCATATCAGTATCATAAAGGACACATGAAGGTAGGAAGGAGGCCATTATTTGGCCTAATGTAATAAATAGTGACTATCCTTATGGAAAAAAAAGTAATACTAGGAAGATGAGGTTGAGGCATTGCCACCCTACAACAAGTGGAGAGGTTGTGAAGCAAAATTGATTAGTTTAGTTGGATACTTTCAATGAATATTGTGCTTGACTATTGATAGTCACTAGGATGGATCCTCTTTAAGGAGGAGAGGATGTCACGAATTAACCTTAAGGCCTACTACAAATTTTTTTATTATAGCTCATTTTAGCATGTTTTGATAACAATTGGAATAATTTTAGTTGATACTGGTTCTATTTTAGATGTTGAGATGTGAGATGCTTTGGGTAACTATTTTGATTATGTTATGTCATGATTAATGCTTACACTGAATTCATTTTATCTCAATTTATATAGTGCTTACATTAGATTCATTTTATCCTATTATAAATATTGATTTAATTTAGAGATGTCATTGTATTTTATTGATTTAGCATGTCTCACTGATGAGGATTGACATTGATTAATCTTGTATTTTTTGGTTATGTTCACAAGGCAGGCTTGAGGTCATAGTCATCATTATTTGACCCTAGCCCCTTTATAGCTATAGATGAATATGTTTAATTATTATTTCTTAGTTAATGATTCATTTAAATTCATTATTTTTATCTTGACATCATTTCAGTATTACTAATGTCTTATTTGGTGGATATAGTAACTAGGCTACGAGTTAGGCTCGATGGTGGATTTAGACATCTCGAGTATACTCACAGGGTGGTTGAGTAATTGAAATGTCACTCTAATAGGTATAACATGAATTATATGAAACTGAGCCACTATCATTTGTGTTTCTATTTTTTTATTGCTTTTCATATTTTTAGGTCTTGCCTCTCTTATACACGTGTGCATCTTGTTATGGTCCTTATTGTAACTAGTTTCTAATGCTTGGTTATCCTCCCTGGCATAATTGATATTTAGTTACTAATCCATAATGAAATGGCTTGTCTTAGTGGCCTAGTTAGTTTGGGTTTGACTAGATCCGTATAGGTCTCTTGACCTTAGAAAATGTCTATAACAACCTCCTTCATGGGTGATTTACTGCTTAGAGCCTTGATCAACTTAATGGATTTGTTAATTTTTATTTTTTGTTAATTTTATAGTTATGGGTCGACTTTATGATTATTGTTAATTATTATTATTTTCAATGACTTTGCTGATAGTTATCATTATGATTTTTAATCGATTTATGAATTTTGTTTAGTGTGTTAATTAATGATTTTTTTTATTAATATTTAATTAAAATAATTTTATTATTTATTATTTCAATGATTTTATTTTTATTGTTATTAATAATCAAATTAATGATTTGTTAACTTATATTATTTTATGATTTTATTGACTTACTTATGGATTGACCCAAGGAATTTAGATGATTCTTTTATTTTATATTATTTTAATATTGTTACATCCTTGTTTTTTGTTTGGTTAACTGATGCCAATAAAGGGAGACTTCACCCTTTTGGGAGTTTGGCACGGCTTGGTTGGGGGCATTAATTTTTTTTATGTTTTTATTGGTGTATGGGTATCAACTTAGATTTTTAGTATTATTTTTATCTTGGCTTGTGAAAGAAGCTATTCGGTTTTTTACTCATGTTAGGGGGAGATTTTTCACTTCTCCCTATTTTCTGTGAGGAATGACTTGGCTAAGCCAAAAAAAACCTAGGGGTCAAGTAGTAGGAGGGGAACAATATAATTCTAATAAGACATAGTGGGGTAGATGAGAAGAAGAGAATGAAGGAGTAAAAAGGGAAAAACTGGTAGGAAGAAGGAATCGTGTGTGGCTTGGTTGGGTGGAGCAGAGGAAGGTGTGGGGAATGGTGAGGTTAACCATGGATGGTCATGAAAGAAAGGGATTAGGTCTGTATTAATACTACCTTACCTCTTCCATATCATTATCATCTTGTATTACCTTAGCATGTAAGTGTTTGTATAAATAAAGTTGAAAGGATTGTTCTTTTTGGAATTATGTAGGCATATCATCCATGGTGTGAGAGTTTGAATCGAAGGTTTTACAATTAGATATCTGCTCTAAGTTTAAGTATTAACTAGAACATTACACTACCTCCTAATTATCTTAATTAACATGTTAATCATAATGCTCAATTGGGTCTCTTTGTATGGACTATTTTCTATTGATGGGCTTATTTTCTATTGAATCACTGATGAGATTGTTTGATATCTTATGTAGTTTCCTACATAACTAGCAATGTTTATTTCAATAGCCCGTTTGAGTTTATTACTATGGATTTGTTTTCTATTGATAATGTTTTACCTGATATCATATATAAAGTGGATAGATTTTTATGAATATTAATGCATTCCTTATTTGTGATTACATTTAAGTTGTTTGCTAAATACCATATGTAAATAAGAATGGATTTTTTAGAAGCTTGATGTCTTCCTAATTTATGATTCCATTCATACTTTTGGAATCCTTAGAAATCACTTTGATGCTATGCCCTCTATTATGCATATCTTTTTTCCATACTTTAAGCTTTTAGTTGTAGTAAAAATCGATTGACTAGATATTCATAAACCCACATTTTACTTATGTTGGGTAGAGTTAATCAATTTCCCCAAGTGGTTGGGCTAAGATATCCATTATGGATAGTGAATTATTTTAATCCACTTATTAAATCATTAATACATTTTTTCTTAGTTTTAGATTTATTTAAATATTCAAAGAATTTAAGTGTTGGTTGTACATGACAATTTTAAGCCAAACTAAGTTTATTTTATGTTGATGAATGATATGATTTTCCTTTTTTTGACTCAATTGAGTTAATTTAGTTGTTTTAGGTTGATCCCATTATGTTAAATCAATTTATTCCTGGGTAAGCCTCTTGGGCTAAGCAATGGACCTTGGTTAGACCTTCCAGTCTTGCTAAATGAATATATTAGAACTTGATTTATGGTGTAAATCATCTTCTATAAAGATTCAAGGTACTCCTTGGCCATTACTCAAGCCAACTGATTCAGCTGAGTGTTATGATTCTATTTTGAATGCATTATTTGTATCATCCTTTGTTGATTGTTTTATAAGTCTTTAATGGTAACTTAGTATCTTTTATATACCTCTTATCTTGCCCACGTATTGGATTGTTGAAACCCTCCACCAAGATGATGGTTGGGGTGGTAAGGGCCTTTAATGGTTGGCTCATAAGGCTGATTTTGAGGGGTATTCTCCTTATCATGTTTGTCATCTTTCGTTGATGCACTTGGATTTCGTATGTTAGATTATCTCTTATTTGTGCCTATTTTTTTATGATGTTGGCATGTTGGATTGTAGTTGGTTACCCATTTTATTTTTTGGTTCCATCTCTTTATCGTATGTAGTCTTGTAACAATTATTATGAGGAAAAGAAAAATATTGCATATGATGATGTTATATTGGTGGCATTATTGATGATGGTAACTTGGTCTAGTTATTTAACTGGTTGTGATTATTTCCTTGATATGTATATTGTTTGGTTCCATTTCACATTTTGAGACCATAGCTATAACTCTTAATGTAGCATGTTATACTTGATCATTTTATGCTATTGTATACTCATTTAGATAACATAGTGATTTATTTATGGTTACGAATTATGTATGAAGTTGTAAAAAAATTTACTAGAACTAGAGGCTATATTTAAGGTTTTTTAGTGAATTTACTACAATTTTATATTCACATGTTATGGTGGAAATGATGTATACTCAGCCCTTACTTGGTTGTTCCATATTTATTATCAGCTCATTTTAATTATATGATAGATCTTAATTGTGGCATGGTTATTTGAAACCATGATCTGTGGTATGTTTATGATTGTGGAATCTCTTGATTGTAGTATACAGCTAGAAAATGTTCCTGAACATGATCTAATTTATTATATACTTAGCTTAGACACTAGAAAACCATAAACTATGGTTCTAGATGTTACACTAACCTTTAGACCACCCCTTAACCCCCTAAGGACCACTTTTTGACCATTACACTACCAATCATTAGAAGAAATGGCTAAACCTAGCCATTTTTTACTATAACCTCAACCACCAATGGTCAACCCTTAACTAATGATGGTTAGCCTCAACCATAAATGGTTGACCTTTAACCACCTCAAGGGTTAAATAACACTCAACTACAACTTTTATTTTTTTATTTTTAGCTATTTGATGTGTGTGCATAATCAGTGCATGTTAATGCTAAAATTAGATAGCTTGTTGAACCTATTTTTGAACCTCTTATTTCACCACTCCCTTTTCCCTATATAAAGAAAAGAAGAAGAGGTGAAAGATAGGGATAAATCAGCAATAATCATAATCTTGTGCATCAAAGCTTCTCATGTAGGTATTATTCTCACTCTCAATGAATCCAAGAAGGCTTTTATCAAACTAGCAACCACAATAGAAATCAAAAGTGTTGATCCTCATCAATCAATAACCAAGGCATTGTCACTCTACCATAAATGATTCAAGGCCCACAATAAGTTTTCAGCCACTCACTTCAACATTTTTCAAATTAACAAAAAAGCTAAGTATTTGTTTTTAGTAATTAGTTCCTTTGTTTCTCTTCCAACCCACCCTCAAGAACTTTTATCTAGCCTTCCCAACCAAACTTATTTTCACCCAAGCTAGATCTGATAGTAACCATTGATGGTCACCTAACTACTGATAGTTTTCCCCTAACCACTAATGGTCACCTAATTGTTGATAGTCACTTAACCACCAATAGTCACCTAACTGCCAATTGTCACACCCAAATGTCGATAGTCATTGTGTATTAATTCCAATAGCAAGCTTATTTGACCTATCAAACCCTAACCAAGTCCTACTTTTTAACTTCCTACTTGATCACTAAACATCACTCTATTATTTGAACTATATCTAATTTATTTAGCATTAATATCTAATCATTTATTTTTATAATTAGTCAAATTCATCTCTTTTCAAGCACTTGTTATATTTGGTTTTAGTAGCTTCTATTATTTATGCAAGTAATTTATCTTTCACTTTCAGAACTTAATTGTTTAAAATTATGGATTGACAGCCTCCTAAGAAGTCTATGCTTTTTGGATCTAGCTCACACTAGAAAATCCACCCTAATATCTAACTAATCAACAATTTATTTATGTTTTTTTATTTGTAGGTCATTCCTCCTCAGATAAAGAGGAGTATCTACAATCATCTAGATCAATGTATGCACAACATATCAGGTTCTGATAACCTCACCCTTATTTCAATTTTTACTCTCTTCTATAAAAGAAAATAATCAAAATTTATGTGAAAATTTTTGGCACACTCGGTGGGACCCTTGAGTCTTTTCTTGGGTTCATAGTTTCATCTAAGTGTTTTTTATTCTTATTTTCTGCTCATACAACAAAATCAAATTTTTATTTTGGGCTTAAAATTAAATGCATACATTATTTTCTTGATTATTTTAGCTCTCATAGATTAATTAATCAAGTAAATTAATCATAGATTCACTCTTATCACACACACAAGACTAAACCACTTACACCTAATTAAACATAAAAACATTGACATAAGGATCGACTGGGATCTCATCACCTAACAGTCACCTTTATTCAGCTATCCTACTTGGAATTCACCACCAAGGGGAGAACCAACTTAGTACTCTAACTAAGTATAATCTCTAACAACTTGATATATATTGGATAAGTACCTAACACCCTTATCACTGTGGTGTGTGAAGTGAGGGGGTAGGCCCTAATATCAATCCATGTACCAAGTTCTAGTACAGATCTTGAGATATTTTAACTACCTAAAAGCATCCTTAGATATCTTCTTCTAATACCCACTCTACAAACCCAAGTTGATCTTCATAGCTTCTGTAAAATTGAGGCATAAGGAAAAAGAGAGATAATAAAGTATCTTAGGATTTTAATGCACATTAGTGTATGCATTTTTTTCCTTGATATCTTTTTATTTTAATTGCTTCTCTTTTGAGTTTTGAGATTTCTTGTATCTTCCTTTTTCCCTTATTTGCATGGTTTTCACTAGGAAACAACTAAGAGACCGAAAAAATCAAGATCCACCTCCTAATCATCCATATTCCTCTTCTCTTTAATCCATGGAGTATGTCTCAGATGTAGAGAGTCATTCCCATCCTTTTTAAAGTCCTAATATCCCTCAAATAGTTGCCGAAGGTGATACAATTTTTTCCATCTTTCTAGATAAAAACCCCATAGCCCTCCAACATTACCTTAACACCATATCTCACTGTAACCCTACTTTAGTTCCACCTACTAACCCAACCTATGGTATTCCATCCCACTTTATGGGTAACACCTCTACTACCTCCACCCAACCCTTGGTCACCCAAGCATCCTCTTTTACCAATAATCCATCCAATACCATCAACCAAAACCAACCCATCAACCAACCAACACCCAAACACCTTCCACCCTAATCCATAACTCTTCCAATATAGGAATAACACAACCTTTGACCACCCATACCCTGCTTACCATTTTCATACCCTATACTAGTGTTGCCACCCTTCCTTTTATTTATAACCCACCTACCTCCACTCCATTCTAAAGCCTGGTGGTTCCCATACCTTCTACCCTTCCACCCATTAGTACCAATATTACTACCCATCCTCAACCTACCAACCCCACCATGCCTCTAACCCAACCCATGCCAATTCTTAAATAGGTTCTTATTCCACCCAACCCAAGCTATATTCTAAACCCATAGGGGTATATGGATCCATCCTCTACCCAACCTCCTATGTCCACCTACCCATTCATGATGTCCTCCTAACCACCCATGTCCACACATAAATATGTGACAACCTCCCAACCTTCCACTAGCTATCCATATGCCACACCTACCTAAACCTAAATAATATACCCTATAACTATAATGGTGCATAACCACAAATGGATCTAGTAAAGATGTTGATGGATAAAATGACTACTTTGGTGTCATCTATTTTTGGTGACGATAACCTCTTATCATATGACACAATCTATAATGAACCAATTCATCCATCCATATCCATTCAACCTTATCCTCCTCAATGGGAAATTTCAAAATTTTCAAAATTTTAGAGAAAGGAAGACCCTCAACAACATCTAAAAGAATTTAGGCATTCTTTCTATTTGATTGCCTATGATGATGCTCTCCTTCTTCATACCTTTCCCATGTCTTTATCCATTATGGAACTAGATTGGAATAGTGCCATTACCAATCACTCACTCTTTTCTTTTTCCCAACTAGCTCAAACTTTCTTAGATCACTTTTCCATAAACATCTCTAAGAAAGTTTCCATTACCAATCTTTACTCCATCTAGCAATTTGATGACAAGTCTATTATTGACTTCATATCTTATTGGATAATCTTGATAAATCAACTCTATTTCTTTTTTCTCCAACCTAAGTTGATTGATCTCTTTGCTTAGGCTTGTGCCAAACACATTTGCTCCACTTTGTGGGTTCAAACTTTTAGGACCTTTGATGAAGATTTCACCATGGCACATAAGTTAGAGACTATATCCATTGATGAGGGAAAGTTAAAATTGAGAAACAATAATTCCACCTTCAAATGAAATGAGGCTCCATCCTCCAAACCTAATAATCAAACCAACACTAACACCAAAAACAAGGGAACTATAAATGTAGTTGTCCTTATAATTGCTCTTCCACCAATTGTTAACCAACCTAATTCTTCTAATTCCTCCAACCAAAACACTAGAAATCAAAATCGCAACAACCAAAAGCAATTTAATCCACTAGGGGGGTCATATGCTTCAATCTTTAAAAAAAAATTAAAATCAAATATCATATAACTCCCACTAATCAAACCTCCAAAATAATTTGACTCCTCTTGCCCTATAACTAGTTGGTATAAGGAGAACAAATTATGTACCTTACATCATGTTGTTGGGCATGATGTTAGTAGGTGTATCAGTTTCAAAAATGTTATCTAAATTCTTATTGACAAGGGGGAACTTGTATTGGATAACCCTAATGCACCCCCAAATCAATCACTTGACATCTTTAGATAACAATTCCTCAACCATGCCCTTTTCACAAACAATGAAAATAATAGAGCGAAATACTCTCACAACCATGAGGTCCATACCATTAACATAGTTCTTAGTAAACTCATTATTGAGGAAACCATTTCCCAAACCACCTTTCCTTCCCCTCCACTTATTGAGGTAGTGGATTCACTTTTTATTCCTTTGGAACCAAGACAAAGGAAACAACCACTCGCCTTTCTCCACTTATCGAGGTAATGGAGATACCAACCTCTCCTTTGTAATACACACCAAAAGAATAATCCATTACTACAATATCCTTCTCTTTCATCATACAACAATCTACTCTTCTTTTAGAAAGCATCCCTAAGGATGAAGTCACTCTACCTACCTCCCCTATAAAAGACTCATCTTCCAAAATCTTGGACCCTTTGATTGAAGAAAAGGATGAGGTAACAGCTCCTCTCTTTCCACCCATGGGTTTGTCCTTTAATATAAATATTGAAGGTATCAAACTCATCTATAATCCTTTTTCTAGACTGGTTCAAAATTTTTAGTAACTATCCCAACCCAACGTAGATCGTGTTAGATTTTGGCATCATCTTAGGCTTCCTTACACATCTAAGCAAGATCCTTCAACCATGCCATTGTCAACCCAACCTTTCATTTCCACTATTGAACCCACCATCACCCCAAAGAAACCTTTAAAAACATCTACTCCTCAATCCATAGTTAAACTGACCAAACCAACTCCATCTGAAATAGCCCAAGTAGCTTTCCCCATCACAATCAAACCCATAAAAAACTAGGTATGTTCCCTAGTCAGAGCCTTACTCACCCTTTTCTAAATTTGGATTTAACACCACCTAGCCCATCAAAGGAACCCAAATCAAGCCAAATAAGAAGGAGAAGCCACCTAGGATTCTAAAATCTAGAACCTTGCCACTTATTTCTACCTTGCCTTCCATTTTGGGACCACATCCTTCTTCCTTCCTAGGACCACATCCTTTAATTAAGAAAACACATCCCCCAAAGACAACCCAAAACCAACCTCCTCTTCTAGATATACCTCTACCTACTCTTTCCATTCCCTTAGCCTCCAAACCCTCCACCACCAAATATCCTAATACTAATCCTTCTATTTTTAAACCACACACTACTAAGCCTACTATTTCTAAAAAATCAGCCTCCAAACCACCAACCACCAAGAATACTCCACCACCCAAAACTCCTACTATTAAGCCTACTCTTAAGAAGAATTCCACTCTAAAAATCAAAACTATAACTCCAATATCATTTCCACCTTTATCCAAGTCTTATTCAACCATCCTACAGAGGTTATTACAAACTTCTTGCTTGACTTTGCCTCCCATCAAACCATTTGACGCCCATAGTCCTAAGTTATCTTGGTTTTGATGATAACTTGGTTTTCTCATACCATAGAACATCAAGACAAGATATAGAAAATTGTAAAGCTCTCTAAATCCTAGTCTATTAGCTATATGTTGATGATGACCTATTATCAAAAGAGCCACCCATAACCCCATAACCACTCTAGGAACCACACCCTATCACCCCAAACTTACCTACTCCTACACTCTCATTCAAGAGTGAGGAGGAACTAAAGTAGTCCTCTAACCTAACTCCTCCCTGAATCCATACCATCTATGTGGTTACATGATCACAAGTCCAAAAAAAGGATAAGGAGAAGGACAAAGTCTCTATTCCATAGAAATATCCGTCTTCTACTACCCAATCACCTAAACAACTCCAAGCACCTTTAACTTCAACCAAAATGAAGGTGTCCATCCTCAGTACCTCCCAATCTAACCCTTCTAAATCAATCCAATGGGTATTTCTAAAACAACTTCACCAAACATCGATGAATATGAGTTTATACAAACTGATAAATACCTCTTCCCATCACCACTAGGTAATGATAGAACATTTTTAGTCCATAGAGGTTCAACTAGAAGATTCATAGCCTCTAGTGGCCTTTGTCAGAGTCCTCCATCTTTTCACCCTTATTACCTTCAAATATTTATAAATACCCTCCATTCATCCCCAAGATCCAGACCCTTTTCTCTTTATTACTGCATACATCAACCAAAATTGCATCAAAAGGGTTATGATTGATGCGGAGATAACATCAACATTATCTCCTCCCATGCATATGACTAACTAAAACTACCAAAGAACATTATGTTAGAAACCACAATAGTAATTCATTCCCTCAATGACACTATGGTAATAACTCTAAGAATTATCATCCTCGATATTAATTTAGGACCTTGAACGCTTCTTAAACTCTTTTACATGGTAGAAGGTGAGTTCTAGTAAAATATTCTACTTAGATGCCCTTAGACATGTTATATTAATTTTGTACCATCTACCCTACATTGATGCATCAAATTCAAGCATGAGGACCAAGTAGTTACCATACCAACTGATTTAAGTCCTTTTACATCATGTAACATGATATACTACCCCAGTGATGTTCTCCTCCTTCCCACCACCAAGTCTTCATCAACCAATGATGATTCCACTTCTTATACCAACCAAGCCTCGAATAGCTCTTCCATTCCTTCAACCCAAACCCCTATAGAGGACCCCTTAGAATCCACATTTTAACATCTCTAAGTTATATCACCTCTTGGCCTTAAATGCCTTCCCTACTCCCCAAGAGTAAAATAACCTTGATCAGAACCCTAGTTATGACCCTAATATTGGAACCACTATTTATTTTGGACCTCCCAATTTCCAAACAAATCTTATCTATGGGGGACTTGATCAACCATTTGATGCCTCCTTGACCTTCTCTTCTCCTCGACCATTCGCCTCCAATTTCTCCTACCTAGACAAACTAGAGCTTACCAAGACATACCTCTATAGGTGTTCTTAGAATATATTTGGTCTAGGTTGGTATGAACATATACCACATGAGTTTCCTCCATGTGAGACTCAAAATACTTGTGAAATACTTGGTCTTGATTTCACTCCACCTAAAGAATCAACAGACTCACCTCTCATTGCCATCATTGATGAGGAAATCTCATCCTCATCATCCACTCCACCATCAACATTTAAATACATCAACATCATCCCCCTAACTTTTTTTCATTAACATGATCAGTATTGGACCCCTAACTTATCAAAAGGAGGGGGAGACTATAACCATTCCTCTGACTCATTTGAAGATGGTCAGAGATGACTCTCCTACCATTACTATCATTCAATGTTATGATGATGATTCAATTTTTGCCTATCTGGGTGCCAAAAATTCTTATATCCATAGGTCCTTTCCTCCTAAAAATCCACCATTAATATCAACATATACTCTAGATAACTTGTGCATTATCAAAATCAGCCAATCACTAAATTCCAAAGAGCTTCAAGATTTATCCTCTTTCCTTCAAGATCATAGCATTAAATTTGTTTGGTCTTATATTGATATGCTAGGAATAAAACCCTTTATTATCACCCATAATATCATCACCAACGATGATGCCAAGCCAATTAGACAAAAACTTCATTGGATACACCCTCACGTAACCCTTAGCATCAAATAACTTCAACACCTCCTATCCGTAAATTTCATTCAACCCATTTATTACCCCCAATGGATTTCAAATGTCATACTTATCACCAAATCCATAGGGGGACTTCACATTTTTTTTATACTTTCATGACCTTAACCTTGCTTGCCCAAAAGATGACTTTCTATTGCCAAGCATTGACTAGATTGTTGACCTTACAACTGACCATGAGATACTATTTCTTATAGATGGGTTCTCAGGTTATAATCAGATCTTAATTTCCCTTGAATATCAACATAAAACTACCTTTATCACCCCATGGGGAACCTTATGCTATAGGTTCACGCCTTTTGGTCTTAAAATGTTGGTAAAACCTACCAACATGTTATGACCTACATCTTTCATGATCTTAATTATAGAAGACTATGTTGATGACCTTCTTGGGAAGTCCAAATGTTGTAAAGATCATTTGGTCATTCTTAAGATTATCTTCGAATGCCTAATCCATTACCATGTCCACTTTAATCTCAATAAGTGTATTTTTGGGGGTATTATCAAGAAAGTTCCTTGGATTTATCATCTCCCTTCAAGGAATCAAAATTGATCCCACCAAAATCAAAGTTATCCTCGACATGCCTCCTCTCACCCACCTCAATCAACTTTGTAGCTTGCAAGGGAAGTTCCAATCCATTCATCACTTTATCTCTCAGCTCTTAGATCGATGTCAACCTTTTTATCACCTTTTGAAGAAGGTTGTATCTTTTAAGTGAAACTTATACTATCAAAAGGCCTTTTATTCACTTAAAGAGTACCTTTTGTCTCAACCCATCCTCATTCCTCCTAAGTAATATCAACCTTTTATCTTTATATTTACACCACCGACCACTCCTAAAGGGTAGTGTTGGCTCATCAAGATGAGCAACATAAATTTCAATCCATATACTACATAATTCATACGCTTATAGAGTAGGAGACTCGATAAACCCATATCAAAAATCTTTGCTTAACCATGGTCTTTGTCACCTCCAAAATTTGTCATTACCTTCTCAACCATAAGACTTATGTCATAATTAACACTGACCCACTCAATTATCTACACTCTAATCCATACCAAAACTAGTGTATGGCTAAATGGTTCATGATCTTATCTAATTTTGACCTTGAATTCCTCTAACATGAGTCAATTAAAGGATAAGTCATGGTTGATCAATTGGATAAATCACCTTTGATAGACAATCAACCTTCTCCTCTCAAGTTTCCTAATGAGTCCATTGTGACCCATTCTCAAGCAGACTTTACCTATCAAGTGACCATGTTATTTGATGGATCTAAGTGTCAACATGGTGGGGGAGATAGCATCATCCTTATCCCCCTTCAAGATGAAACTCTTCCTTTATCCTTTAAGATATATTTTAAATGTACCAACAATATGACTGAGTACAAAGCCCTAGTGATAGGTCTCCAGACTGCTTTACCCTTGAGAGTCAAAACAATCAACATATTTTGTGACTTCCAACTCATTGTCAATGAAATCAATGGTTCTTACCAGTGTAAAAATGATGTTTTACATTAGTATAAAAAATTAGTGATTGTGTTATTAATGTCATTTGATCACTACCTTATCCAAGCCACTCTATGATCTACAAACAAGTTTGTTGAAGTAATGGCTTCTCTCACTTCCAAGATCACATTTTCACCCTCTGAATCTATGGTATCTATTATTATCCATCAACTTATTGATCCTTCTTACATCAAATTAGACTCTCCTACCATCTTCAATGTGGAGGAGACCCAACCTGACCTTTGGTATTAAAAGACCTTTGATTATCTCAACCTTACCATCATCCCTTCCAAACTTTCTAGGAATGCTCAAAGAGAATTTATTTAGCACCTCACATTATACCATATTAGGGGGAATTATTTATAAATTCAGCTTTAATGGTCTCCTCTTTTGTTGCCTACATAGTGACAAATCCTCTCATGCTATCATGGAAATGCATGATGGGATTTGTGGGGGACACTTTAGTGGCCTAACCATTACTAAATACATCATTTTCCTTAGATATTATTGGCCCACCCTTAACCAATATTATTTTTATCATGTGAAGAAATGTGTTAAATGTTAACAACACACTTTTACATCACACACCTACCCATAGTCTTTAAGTATCCATGGATCTCTATCCCTTCTCGCAATAGGGTCTGGATCTTATTGGTGAAATTAACCCCCATTCTTCATAGTAACATCATTATATCATCACTACAATATAATATTTCACCAAATGGGTAGAGGATATTCCTCTCATCTCAACCAAAGTTGAAAATATTGTCAATTTTATCAACCATCACATTATCTATCATTTCAATGTTCCTCATAAAATTATCATCAAGAATGGTAAATATATTAATAAGAAACAAATCTAAGGTCTTTGTGACACATTCAGTATCAAGTTAAGTTTCTCATTGCCTTATCATCCATAATAAAATGGACAGGTCAAAGCCTCTAACAAAACACTCAATAACATGCTAATTAAAATTATTAATGCATCTAGTTGAGATTGGCACCTACATATCTCGTTTTCCTTTTGGGCATATCATACTAGCATTTAAACCCCTACGGGTGCTACCCCTTTCTCTCTTATGTTTAGAATAGAGGTTATCTTACCTCTTGAAGTCTAAATTCCCTCTCTTCACATATCCCTACAAGATTTCATTATTAAGAGTGATTATCATCAAAAATATTTAGCCCAACTTGAGTTACTTGATGAATGTCATTTATCCATGCTCACCCATATTTGTATGTATAAAAAATGCATCAAGTGCACTTATAACAAGCACCTCAAAGTGAGATAATTCAATATCAGAGATCTCATCTTAAATTAAAATCAACATCTCACCAATATGTATAAAAGCAAGCGGGGAAAGGTTGCTTTCAATTAGCTTGAACCTTATATTTTAATGCACAAGTATGGATCAAGAGGTTACTAGTTATCTTCTCTTGAAAGTAAAATGGAACCTAATCCCCTCAGTGCTTCATATTTATGTCCTTTATTTTGTTAAACAAGAAAAACCTCATCTTTTGTCTAACTTAAGCTCATCCCTTGTTTTCACCCACATTTATCTCCTTCTTTAAAGGCAACAGATTAAAGTAGGATCATGTGATTATCCATCATAGCCTTAGCCTACTCTTGAACATGGGTATCATGGCTCTACCCATGACATGATTCCCATGGTGTTTTCCATCCCTTTATAGGATGGATTCTCATGGTCATTATCACTTAAACCTCTTTTACCCATCATTAACTTTCTTGTGTTCTAGTTTTACCTTCATGAAGGTGAAATTTTTGAGCCTATATAATCAAATCCATGTCAATAACAAAAAATCACAAAAAAAAGAAAATAAAAAACTCATATATTCTATGGGTCATACCAAGCATTTGTAGACTACTCCCTTCAAGGAGAGATACCAAAACTAGTCAAACTTACTCCATGTAAGGTAGATTTCTCCCTTGAAGGACAACTATCAAAATCCTTAGACAAATCTCATAAATTTAGACCACTCCCTTAAATAATGGATAAGTAAAACATTTGTCAAAGGATAGCAATTTATTAGAAGCTTCCCACATTGATCAGCTTCTCCAATCCCTCCAAGCACTAGAAAAATATCAAAAGACCTGATATCAAAATCAGAAAAAGCAAAGATAATTTTGGAAGTCACAATTGGTTTTTATAAGTAGACTTCCCACATTGATTAGTCTACACCTTATATTGGCTCTTTGGTAACTTATAGAAGAGACATGCTACTCTCACAAGAAGGTTCCATTATCATTCACCTTCCCTTTACACCCTCTATAAGCAAGGGATTTTTGAGCTTACTTGACATTGGGTGGTCAAGAAACTTTTTAACTAGCTAACAAATGCTACTATGAAGCATTTGAATGGCTTATGTTCAAAGCTAATCTAACTTAAGTTTGTCTTGGTCCTTACCAATGAATAAACATCGTGTCTTCTTATTTATCTCATACCTACTTATTGATACATTCATTAATATGTTTATCTTTTGATTGTCTTATCTTTTCTTACATATAGTTTCATTATCCAACTTACTCTTTGTGTTTTCAGATTACTTCACCTTCATCTAAATAAATACAATTCATTAAAAACATTTAACTGCCAACCATGTGTTTTATTTAATTATGGACTTCTTACCTTATTTATTTAAGTGTTTTTAATCATAAGAAAATTTTAATGAACTAACCATATCATAAATCAAACATCATCTAATGATCAATCACATAAACTAACCATCTATCATATCTACCATAATTTAATCATACATCAAAAATGAATGAGTCATTCACATATGTTATCCACCACATGTCTAATCTAGATAAGGAAGTATAGACTCATTAATTTAAAGCATGAGCATAATCATCATGAACATAATCATATAAACATCATAACCATAACCATAACATGAACATAGTCATCCATGACCATGAAAATAATAAAAAATATCATAGCCATGTGTAACAAAGCATAACATGCTAATCATCATCAAATAAACAACATCCATCAAATATAACCATCATCATGAGCATAGTCATCATGAATATAATCATATCAAAATCATAACCATAACCACAACATGAACATAGTCATCTATAGCCATGAGAATATTCACAAACATCATAACCATGTCTAACAAAACATAACATGTCAATCATCATCACATTAATTACATCCATCAAATATCAACATTGTCACAAGAATACATCATAAACATAGTCACCAATAAACCATAACCACATCATAATCATCATCATATCATAAATAACATCCATCAAAATTGAATATCATCATGAGCATAAATTAAATAGACACATCATTACCTAACTAGTTAGGTGAGTACACATAAACCATAACATCATAATCATCATAACATCACATCAGAAACATCACATCCATAACCATCAACACAAACCATAAACCATAATTACATCCATATATCATGAACTCATAAATAATCATCATATATACAATAATTTACATGTCTCTCAATAAGGTATATACATCTTGCTATATCAGCTCATAGGTCGATATCAAAATCATATAATACATCAAAATACAAGATCTCATGAGAGTCTGAGACCCTAGATCACCACTATCTCCTAGAGCCCATCCACTTGTAGATGCAACCCACTGACCTAGTTTCACATTGTTATCCCCTCTGGTTATCCCCACTCTATACTCACCCCATCTATGCTAATCTAGAAGGCATGTGAAAACCAAGGCCTCATAATACCTTAGTTCCTCAACTATCATTACATATATCACCATGGAGATAGTCCCTGATGATCCTGTAGGTACTGATACTCACCTTCCTACTTGCCTGAGAGAATATATCTCTTATATAACCATGGCTAGTTGATATCTAGCCTGATCCCTCTCCTTAGTAAAAATGGCCACCTATCCCTATGTTGTATCCCTCTCCTAAGTCATTGCTACTAAGGATGCTTGTGTTATATCTAGTGCCACCTATGTCTATTCCCTCTTAATAATTAGTGCCTATCAATCTAGGGCATCCTCATCTCTCTGATCACCACCCCCTACCTTTACATCCACATCCATGTCCTATGGACCATCATCTCTAACAAAAATGGTTGCATCATAATGTGTTTGAAACCATGTAGGGTAGTCATCATTAACACCCACATCATCAACATCATCCCTCGATGACATCACCTCATGATCAATAAACACATCCTCTAGCTCTGGAGTAGGTAATGGGAACTCTACATCCTCTATCTTATATATCAAAAACTCCCTTGAAATATCTTGGATGAGCCCAAACTATCTCCTCACCCTATCAAACTATAAGCCCTATACCTAACTACTATCCCTCTACCAATTTCACCTCTAAACGTCTCACAAAAACAACCCAATTTACAAAACCCACCCACCAAAACAAAACAACACAATAATTAAAAATTCAATTCTAAGTTACCAATCTAATTATAAAACCTACCTCATTCTATGACCGCCATCATGAAGGAGCCCATATAACTATTTCCTAGCCCCATAATATCACTTATCCTCACTGTATCCTAATTGGATATGCTCTCTACTCTAGCCCACAGGTCAAACCTCTAACTCAAACCTTAGTCAATGTAATAAATCTCTCAATAATTCACTCAACTCACTCAAGCACCAGTCATTGTCATTTTTATTTGCTCAAGCTCAATACAATCACCGCAAGTTACAAATGAGGAAAAATTAATCCTCATTCAACCTTTTTTGGTTACCCTTTTAAGTCTAACACATGACCATCGATGGTCACTTTTTAACCACCAATGCTTGAAACCAACCATTTATGATCGAACCCTTTAGGGATTTTACAATCCCACTTAGCCTTTTTCAAACACAATACTACTATAACTACATTCTAATGGAGATTAACTTTTCTACCAACTAACTACCCAACCACATCACCTCGACATTGGTCATTTTGGCCCAGCTTTTGCATATTTTATGATGACCTTGCCTTAGTCATTTTAACCATAATGACTACATTACAATGACTAAATAACTTGAGTTTGCATTAATTTTGCACATAAACCACTTGTGTCTTCCTAGGATCACTTCCTACCTTGGATACTTGTGATTACATTGACCTCACTTAGGACACTTATGTTTATGAGTGAAACCTAACCACCACACCTAAAGTGCAGTCACTTGGTCCACTTGTCACTTTTCCTTCTAGTGATGACATTATTTTTACCCACCTACCTTAATTATGGTAAACTAGTCTATGCATGATCTACAGTATCACAATTAGTCACATTTTATGTGTATGTTTGTGCTTTAATTCACAAACCTATCATCAACTTACCCACTTATCAAACCCGTACCCAATTTGGTTTCACCTTATTGATTCTTGTTTTTAGGGGGAACACCTCCTCCCATACTTAGGGTAGCCAAACCTTTGGCCCACCATCCATTTATTTTTTTAGTTTGTTGATACAAACTACATAATAAAAAAGGTCAAAATGTAGACACTATAAAACCATACACTACATTTCTATATGTCACATTGACCTTTAGACTACCCCTTGACTCCCTAAGGACCACTTTCTCACCATTACCCAACCAATCATTAAAATAAATGGCTAAACTTAGCCATTTTTTACTGTGGCCTCAACCATCGATGGTCGACCCCTAACTACCAATGGTTAGCCTCGACTATCGATGGTTGACCTTTAACTGCCTCAATGGTTAACTACCACTTAACTTCAATTTTCTTTTTTATTTTTAGCCATTCCATCTGTGTGCATAATCAATGAATATTAATGCTAAAATTAGAGAACTTTTTGAAACTGTTGTTAAACCTCTTATTTCACCACTACCTTTTCCCTATATAAAGAAGAGGAGGAGGTGAAAGATGGAGAAATAAAAAATCATTAGAGTCTTATTAATTATAGATTCTTGTGTAGGTATTATTCTCACTCCTGGTGAATCTAAGAAGGTTTCCAGTGAACTAATAACCATGATAGAGATCAAAAGTGTTGTTGTTCATCAATCAATAACTAAGGCATCATCACTCTACCAAAATTACTTTAAATCCCATAATAAGTTTTTAGCCACTCACTTCAACATTCTTCAGACTAACAACAAAGCTAAGTATATGTTTTCAGTAATTAATTACTATATTTCTCTCCCAACCCACCCTCCAAAACTTATCTCCAACCTTCGCAACCAAACTTCTTTTTACCCAATCTAGATCTGACAATAACTGTCGATAGTCACCTAACCACCAATTATTTAACCCTTACTAGTCATGGTTACCTAATCACCGATAGTCACACCTAACCACCGAAAGTCACTATGTCAATTCCAATAACAAGCTTATTTAACCTATCAGACCCTAACCAAATCCCACTTTCTAACTTTTTGCCTGATCACAGAACATCACTCTATTATCTGAACCACATATGATTTATTTAGCATTAATATCTAATTTTTTATTTCTATAATTGGTCAAATTCATCTCTTTTCAATCACTTATTGTATTTGATTTTAGTAGCTTCTATTATTTATGCAAGTAATCTATCTTTCACTTTCAAAACTTAACTATTTAAAAGTGTGGATTGACAGCCTCCTAGGAAGCATGTGCTTCTGAGATATAACTCATGCTAGAAAATCCACCTGTAGACACTAGAAAACTACACACAATGGTTCTAGATGTCAAATTACCCCTAGAACACCTTGGGGACCCTTAGGGACCATCTCATAACCCTTTGACCATAAACCCAAGTCAGGTTAGCTAACTAGCTAACTGACTAACTAAACCTTTTACCAAACTTGACTTTGATCCTTGACTACTAATGGTCACCCTAACCATCAATGGTTAGGCTTGACTACCAATGGTCAGGTTTCAACCACCTAAATACCTAACTCTAACTTCAATTCCACCTTGTTTTTTTATAATTAGCTTGCTTGATCCACTCATGGATCAATGCATGTCAAAACTAAATTTAGACAACAAGTTAAACATCTTCTTGAACCTACTATTCCACCTCTCTCATTTTCCTATAAAAAGAGAGGAGGAGGTGAAAATGGATCCACAAATATCAAGAGATTATTTTATCATAATTTTTTGGTAGGTCATTCTTCTAGCAAACTAACAAGTGTGATAGAGATCTGAAGTGCTACCACCCATTGGCCAATAGCCAAGCATTATTAATCTACCAAAATTACTCCAAGCTTCACCAACTACCTTGACCCTTCTTTAGATCAACAACCAACAAGCTAAGCATCTATTTTTCATTAATTAGTTACTTTATTTATATTTCATGACCAACTTAACCCAAACTCACTTTCTAGATTCCCATTTTGCAACCTTACCATATCAATTTCTTAAACCAGATCAAAACCATAGTAACTACCAATGGTCATCTTGACTATTGATGGTATATCCATAACCACTTATAATTACCCTAACTGTTGATGGTCATACCCAACCACTGATGTTAACTATCAGACAAATAAATAACAAACTATTTTCACCCATCAGACCTTAGCCAAATCTCATTTTTTGACCTCTTGCTTGATCACAAAACCATACCCTATTTTATAAAATTTACCTGATCTATTTATCATTAATATCAATATTTTTATTTCTATAATTATTCAAATCTATCTTCTTATATTGCATTCTAGTATATTCTATTATTTATGTAAGTACTTTATCTTTCACTTTTAGAACTTGATTGTTTAAAAGTGTGGATTGACAACCTCCAAGGAAGCTCATGCTTCTTGGATCTAGCTTACTAGGCAATCCACCCTACTATCTAACTAACCTATCATTTCTTTAAGTGATTTCTTATTTACAAATCATTACTCCCAAGCTAAAGAGGAGTATCTACAACCATCTGGATCAATGTGTGCATAACATGATAGGTTTACTAGCCATACTCTTCTCAATTTTCTTTTCTCTTTCCTCTAAATAATATAAGTGAAATTTCTTTGAAACATGTTAGCACACCCGGTGGTACTCTCAATACTTTTCTTGGGTTTATAGTTTCATCTAGGTGCTTCTTATTTTCTACTCATACAACAAAATCAAAATTTATTTTTGGGCTTAAAATTGATTGCATACATTATTTTATTGATTATTTTAGCTCATATAGCTTAATTACTCAAGTGAATTAATAGTAGTTTCACTCTTATCACATAAAAAAACCAAACCACTCACACTTAATCAAGCATAAAAACATTGACATAAGGCTCGACTGGGATTTTATTACCTAGTGATCACTTTTCTTATCCATCCTACTTAGTTTTCATCACCAAGGGGAGAACCAAATCAGCTTTTTGGTTGAGTATAATATTTTGTAACCAGTATATCTTGGCTAAGCACCTAACATCATGATCATTATGATGTGTGAAGTGAGGGGGTAGGCCCCAATATCAAGCCACATACTGATTTCTAATACAGATCCCTTTAAGAACCTAAACACAACTTGAAACCAACCATAGACTTCTTTTCTAGTACTTGATCTACAAGCCAAAGTTGAGTCACACAATTCTCAAAGCTTAAGGCATAAGCAACAAGAGAGACTAAAAATAACCTTAGGATTTAACATGTCTTAGTGTGTGTTTCATTTTCTTGAGTTTTTCTTATCTTCTCTTTGTTTGAGTTGTGAGACTACTTGTATATTTTTATGTTTCTTATCTAAATGGTTTTAAATAGGCAACAACTAAGAAACCAAACAAACTAGGATCCACCTCCTAATCATCCATATTAATCCTCTCCCTCATCTATGGAATACATCTCAGATGTAGATAGTTCTCCCTATCTTTCTAAAATTCCTACCATCCCTCGGACGGCTGCCCAAGGTGATGTAGATTTCATCACCTTTCTAGATAACAACCCCTAGCCTTCCATCATTACCTTAACACCATATCCCACCATACCCCTACTTAAATTATACCTAGTGACCAGCCCTATGGCATGCCATCCCACCTTGTGGATGAAACTTTTGTAGCCACCATCTCCACCCAACCTATAGTCACCTAGGAATCTTCCTCTACCAATAACCCTACTGATACCACCATTTAAAACCAATCCACTCAACCAAACAATAAAAAAACACCTTATTCTCCATATAATAACCCTCCTAATATAGGAATGACCCAACCTTTAGGATCCAACACTTCCCTTACCATAGGATTACCCTATACTAGTGTCACCACCATTCCTCTTATTTCTAATCTACCTACCTCCACTCTATTCCATAGCTTGGTGGTTCCCATACCTTCCACCCTTCCACCCATTATTACCAAAGTTACCACCTACCCTCTATCTACTAACCCAATAATACCTCCTACCTAACTTGCATTAATCTTTCAAAAAGTACCCATTGTACAAAACTTGAGCTACATCCCTAACCTATAAGGGTACGTACCTCTAATTTCCACCCAACCACCTATCTCCACATATTTTTATGTGGCATCATCCCAACCACCCATTTCCACATACCAAATGTGGCAGTCTCTCAACCCCCCCACCAACTATATATATATTTCACCTACCCAAACCTAACACAACCTACCTTATAATTATGGGGGTACACAACCCCAAACTGACCTTGTAAAAATGTTAATGGACAAAATTACTACTATGGAGTCATCCATTTCTGGAGCCCAAAATATTTTATCATATGACCAAATCTTAAATGAACCAATCACCCATCTATCCCCATTTTACCATATCCTCCTCAATGGGAAATTTTAAATTTTTCAAAGTTTCAGAGTAAGAAGGAACCTCAATAGCACCTGAGATCATTTAGGCACTCATATTATTTTATTGCCTATGATGATATCTCCTTCTCTGTACCTTTCCCATGTCTCTATTAGTTCTAGCACTAGATTGGTATAGTGCCATAACAAAGCACTTTCTCTTTTATTCCACCCAATTGGCTCAAAATTTCTTGGATAACTTTTCTATAAACATCTACAAGAAGGTTTCCATCACTGATCTCTACTCCATTCAGCTATTTGATGACAAATCCATTGCTAACTTTGTAGCCTATTGGAGAAGTCTGATAAACTAGCTATCCTTCTCTCTACCCCAACTTGAGTTGATTGAAATATTTTCTTAGGCTTGTGCCAAACACATTTCCTCTACTTTATGGGTTTAAAACTTTAGGACCTTTGATGAAGCTTTCACCATGGCACAAAAACTAGAGAATAGAGCCATTGATGAGGGAAAGTTGAAATTGAGAAACAATAACTCTACCTTCAAATCAAATGAGACCCCCTCCTCTAAACCAAGCAATCAAACCAACACTACCTCCAAAAATAAGGGGACCATGAATGCAATTATCCTTAAGATTTCCCCTCTTCCCATTATCAACCAATCTAACTCTTCTAATTCCTCTAATAAAAACACTAGGAACCCAAACCACAACACCAAAAAATAATTTACTCCACTTGGAGAGTCATATGATTCAATCTTGGAGAAATTGTTAAAAACCAATCTCATACAACTCATTTTGATCAAACCTTTGTAGTAATTTGATTCTTCTCATCCTATACCTTATTGGTATAGGGAGAATGAATTGTTCACCTTCCATCAATTAATTGGACATGATGTTAGTAGGTGTAACACCTTCAATAACATTGTCCAAAATCTCATTGACAAAGGGGAAATTGTGTTGGATAACCCCAATGCACCCCTGAACCAATCATTTGAAATCTTTAGATAACCATTTCCAAACCATGATCCTTCTACCAATAGTGAAAAAAAACATAATCTTCTCATGCTCATGAGGCCCATACTATCAATATAGTTCTTGGTGAACTTACTACTAAGAATACCATCAACCAAATAACCTCTTCCCCTAATCCACTTATTGAGGTAGTGGAATCACCAACCTCTCCTTTGATATGTACATCAAAGGAGGAAACCATTCCCACTTTATCATTTACCTCAATCATACAATAATTCACTCTTCCTTTAGTGAGCACTCCTAAGGAAGAAACCACTTTGCCTACACCTCCCACTGAGGAGTTACCCTCCTAGATATTGGAACCTTTTAATCAAATAAAGGACGAAGAAATCATTCCTTGACCTCAACACCTACACCTATCCTTTACATCCACTATCACTAGATTTATAACTATCTATAAACTTTTTTAAACTAGTTAAAAACTTAGAAGTCATATCCAATCCTAACCTAGATCGGGCCACCTTTTGGCTATAACTTGGGCTCTCGTATGAACCAATTAGGAGCCTTCTTTATCTAAAAAACCTACCCTTTCCACTATCAAATCCACTATCACCACAACCCAACCATCAAATGCCTCTACCCATCAAACCATAGCAACACTACCAAAACTAAACTCACCCAAAGTCACCAAATCACCTTCTACCATTCTAGCCAAACCCACTAAGAACCTTGACATTTTTCCTACTCATAACATTACTCACCCTTCAGTAAAGTTAGATCTAAGCCCACTAAACCTATCAAACAAACCCTGAGCTAAAACAACAAAGAAGGCAAAACCACCTAGAATCCCAAAAACTAAAACTCTACCTCCCCTCTCCAGTTTGTCCTCTATTTTGGGGCCTCATCCCTCTACCTTAATTAGGGAACCAGCCATCCCAATAAAAACCCAACCACCACTTTTGGTTATGCCATCACTCCTACTTTCATACCTATTTTTACTAAACCACCCATGAACATACCTCATATCTCTCGATCATCTCTAGATAAACCACATCTCCCAAAAATTTACCCCAAAACCTTATAACCCCAAACTATCAACCTCTCTACCAAAACCAAAACCATCCACTAAGAACACTCATTTACCTAAAACCTCTACCACCAAATCCACTCTTAAAATGGATTTCACCTTAACTACCAAACCCAAGATCCCTACACCTTTTTCACCATTACCTGAGTCTTACTCAAACATCATACAGAGGCTATGACAAGCATCTTGCTTAACCTTTCCACCTATCAGACCATTTAACCCACACAACCCTAAACCATCTTGGTATAATGATAAATTAGTATGTTCATACCATAAGACACTTGGGCATGATACATAGAGCTATAAGGCTCTCTAAGTCTTAGTCCATAGGTTATACCATGAGGATGACTTATTATCAAATGAGCCTCCTCTAAGCTGACCATCGATCTAAAAACCAAGAGCCATCGACCAACATTCACCTACTCCACTCTCACCTTAGAGTGATGAAGAACTGAAGCATCCCTCTAACTTGACTCCTCCCCTAATCCATACTATCCATATGGTCACACAATATTAAGTGCAACCAAAGGATAAGGGAAAGACAAAGGTGTCCATTCCATGGACATATCCCTCTTCCACCACCCAACCACCCAACCAACACCAAGCACCTTTACCTTCAACCAAACCCAAAGTGTCCATCTTAGGACCTTTAACTAATTAAAACGAAATCATGTTATTATACATCACAACCATAGCCTAATCTTAAATAATGGGTACCATGGCATGATTCTCATGGTACTTTTCACCCCTTTCCTCAGATAGATTCCCATGATCATTATCATCTAAACCTATTTTACACCTAATCAACCTTCTTGTTCTTTTAGTTGTCTTTACACAATGTGACCCTTTAAATCTATATAATCAAGTCCATGACATCAAAAACAAACATCAAAATAAAAATAAAAAACCCATATGGTTCACTCTCTATCATTCGTAGACTACTCCATCAAAAGATAGATGCACAAACATATCAAAATTGATAAATATAAGATAAACTACTCCCTTGAAAGATAGCTATCAAAATCCTTAAATTAAGAACACAAAACTTAGACCATTCCCTTGAAGGATGGTTGAGTAAAGAATTTGTAAAATCATAGAAATTTCTTGGAAGCTTCTTGCATCGATCAGCTTCCCCCAAACCTCCCAAGAAATAACAAAATAATAAAAGACACGTTATCAAACATCAAAAATAGAAAAGTAATTTTGAAAGCCACAATCAGCTCTCATAAGTAAACTTCTCACATCAATTAGTTTACACATCATATGACATGGACTTGTTTATACTAGCTCTTTAGTGACCTAAAGAAAAGGCAAGATAGTCTCCCAAGAAGTTTCCACCTTCATCCACCTCCCCTTTATACACTATAAGCAAGGGGTTTTGAGCTTACTTGACAATATGTGATCAAGACACCTTTTTAACCAACTAATTCACACTAATGCAAAACATTTTAGGAATAAATAATTAAAATTGAATCATGTTATTATCCATCACAACCATAGCCTAATCTTAAATAATGGGTACCACGGCATGATTCTCATGGTAATTTTCACCCCTTTCCTAGGATGGATTCCCATGATCATTGTCATCTAAACCTATTTTACACCTAATAAACCTTCTTGTGCTTTTAGTTTTGACTTTATACAAGGTGACCCTTTAAACCTGTATAATCAAGTCCATGACATAAAAAAAAAACATCAAAATAAAAATAAAAAAACCCATATGGGTCACTCTCTAGCATTCGTAGACTACTCCATCAAAATATAGATGCACAAACATATCAAAATTGATCAATATAAGGTAGACTACTCCCTTAAAGGACAACTATCAAAATACTTAAATTAAGAACACAAAACTTAGACCATTTCCTTGAAGGATGGTTGAGTAAAGCATTTATAAAAGAATAGAAATTCCTTGGAATCTTCTCACATCGATCAACTTCCCCCAAACCTCCCAAGAAATTAAAAAAAATCAAAAGACCCATTATCAGACATCAAAAGTAGAGAAGTAACAATCGACTCTCATAAGTAAACTTCCCACATCAATCAGTCTACACATCATTTAACATGGAATTGTTTATACTAGTTCTTTAGTGACCTAAAGAAAAGGCAAGCTAGTCTCCCAAGAAGGTTCCACCTTCATCCACCTCCCCTTTATACACTATAAGCAAGGGATTTTAAGCTTACTTGACATTATGTGATTAAGACACCTTTTTAACCAACTAACGCATGCTAATTCAAAACATTTGAAGGGCTTATGTTCCTTAAGTTGATCCAACTTTGGTTTGTTTTTAGTCCTGGATAAAGATGAAACATCATGTCTTCTTTTATTCTCTCATACTGGTTGATATATTCACATAAACATTTGTCTCTGGTTTGTCTTCTTTCCATCACATCTAGTTTTGTTATTTAACTTACCTTATGTACTCTACCCCAATCTAAACAAAATTACCATTATCATAATCACATCACATGATATCTTCATCACATCATTAATTAAAAATAGACATCATTAGCATAATAACCACCTCCATAAACAAATCAAATATCACCATCACAAAGTCATACTCATGTATACCATATCCACTACATGTATAAATCTAAATGAGCAAGCATATACTCATTAAAATTGGGCATGAACATAATCATCACTATAATCTTAGTCATTCATAAACCATAACAATAATCACATCATAACTTTTTCCACCTAAGCATAACCATAACCATGATCATATCAATATCGTAATCATGATCATCTCAAAACATGAATTAAATGATCACATCCATAAAACAACATCATCAAATACCATAATCATAATGTCATAATCATCACCCTTATCATCCATAACATCACATTAGCATCAAATAATCATATTAAGATTATCATAGTCATCCATAGCCATCACATCAAAAACATTAATCCATATCAAACATCATCATACACATAAATTAAAGAGACTTATCATCACATGCATAACTAGGTGAGTCCACATTAATATCTCATAAGCATAATCATATCAAATATGACATTACCAATGATCAACATGAACATCACAACCATAAACCACAAACCATGAATAAAGGATCACATCTATATCTCATAAGTCATCATCATAATTGTATACAAAATATAATTATCTCTTAAAACAAATATACATCTCGTTGCATCGACTCATAGGCTAATATCAAAATCATATGACATATCAAAAAATATATGTATATATATATATATATATATATATAATGTCTCATAAATAACTTTAAGATCCTGGGGCACCACTACCTCCTAGAGCCTATCCTCTTATACCTACTTGGCCACCTATATATGTAGCCCACTAACCTAGTATCATTGTACCTGTACCTCCTACCATCCCATCTTTATACTCACCCTATCAAGGTTTCTCTGGATAATGCTTGAATACCAAGGCATCATAGTGTCATAGCTCCTCCACAGTCATTATGTATCTATACATAGATATCATCCCTACTGGTCCCATAGATATTGGTACTCCACCTCCTACCTATCAGAGAGAGTCTCTCTCCTACATCACCAGGGATAGTTAAGCCCTCACCTAATCTCTCTCACCTATAATAGTGACCAACTGAACCTAAACTATTACTAGTGATGCCTATGATGCTACCAAAGATGCCTATATTATTGCATCCACTCATGCCTAGTCCCTCTCTATAATCATTACCTATACATTAGGGGTAACCCCTGACATTTGAACCTACTGACTATCTCCTCTTGTATCCACATCCATATCCTATTGACCCCTGATCTCAAGACCAATATCCACCACAACATAGAGTTCTTGGTACCATGTAAAATATCCATTTATGACACCTATATCATTTATCTCTATCCTCACTAGAAACTTCTCATAGTCAATGAAATAAATTACTAGACATGGAATGGGTAGTGAGAACTCTACATCCTCCCTCTTGTACCCTGAGAACACCCTAGGTATATCCTATATGAGGTCAAACTACCTTTGTACCCTATCAAATGGTATCAGCTCTATCTCACCCTCTCATCTATCTTATATCAATCTATATATCTATAGGGATAGAGTATGTCTCCTATAATAATCCCATCTTAAAAACCAAACATACAGTCTCTAAATCATGTCTCCCATGACCAAGGCATCTAATAAGGCCCTAAACTAATATATGTTGTGTACCCCTCCTAGTCCTAAGAGGGGATACTCACTCCTCCACTACATGTATTCAAATCAAAAATCCATCTATGCATAATCCTCCCATGATAACCCCATTAGTCTCAGTACCTAGATGTGCTCGTATACCCAACAATGTATAATAAACCCAAAATTGATCTCGTATCTCTTATGGGCACCAAATCCCCATAGATTTTGGTAAATATGAACTAGCAGCACATGTACCCATGTAAACACTATGTGACCCAAAAACATCTTTACTAACACCCCCATTAATAAGTAATAAAATCTCTCACTACTCGAATTAGGCAATACATAATAGGTAATCACTATCATCATCATCAACAGTCACCTCACCTCCCTATCCCTTTGATATAATGGTGTGTAATGAAAACCTCCAAAGTGACACCTCAAAAAATCCATGTCATCTCTATATAAGAGATCCATAAACTCATCTTATTCATCCCTCTTAGTATGGTATATCGACTTCCCTCATATAGGTAACCTTATGATCCTATATATGTCCTCAGGTAAGATGGTCATCTCCCTTGTAGGCAATAAGAAGTTATTATTGGTAGTGTCCCATCTCTCAATTAGTGCCACTATCATAGCTGTATCTTGAGGTGCATGATAATAGTAGCTCATACCACTAAGGCTTACATCTTCTATGTGGTCCAAATCATCCTTGATCATCCCTCACTAAATCTCATCAAATATCTAAGGTACCTAGTCTCTCATTTGTATCCTCTCCCATACTTTTAGAGTTTGATAGTAAAAAACTTAGTTCATTGACATATTTTGCCTATAAACTCTACCTATTGCACCTACCTCCTATTTTAATCTACTTATCTCACTAACAACACCTGTGCCCAAATCTAACCCCTAAATTTTACCTTGTCACATCTACATCACTAACTTAACCTATCTTATTTTTACCACTACCTATACCCCTACCACATTCAACCTACCATAACTCCTACCCTTAACATGTAACTAAAACATCCAACCACAATATTCAACTTTAATCTTTAAACTATAAGCATTCACCTATTTACCTAAGCCATGACCTATGAACCTTAACCTTCACCATTCAACAAACTCTTTAACCCCATTTATATTTTGTCGATCATTAAAGGTTAGGAGACCAACCATCGATGATCACTATATCATGACCTATTAATGGTCACTTATTGACCATTGATAGTCGATAGTGACCAGAGATAGTCAAAAACGACCACTGACGATCATTGTAAAGTGATTGTCGATGATCAAACCACACCATACCCTCCCTATTTACCCACCCAAACACCATAATCAAACTAAAAAATTTCTACCAATTCCTACCTCTACCCTCCCCTATCTACCCTACCCTTCCAATTTATATCTAACCTCCAAAATCTAACAAAAAACTATCAAAACCCTAGCCCTAGGTTAAACCAACTACATAATACACAATAATCAAATTCAATTGCCCAAACTAAAACTAAGCTATCAATTCAACAACACTACCTACCACATTCCTCAATCACAATCAAGGAAAAACCCTCGACACCACCACCTAACCTCATGCTCTCTCCCATCCATACTACATCTTTGTCAGGTCAAACCTCCAATAACTTGATCAAGGTCAACTATCCACCTCACTCAATCAATTACACTCAAAAAATCCCTTAACATTTTTTTCACAAATGCCAAAGAACTAATCATCACAGGTCAAAGTTCATAATGAAAGATTAAGACTTACCATAGATATTTTGTCTTTGACCTTTTAGGGCTGACACCTAACCACTAATAGTCAAGGTGACCATTAATGGTCAACCCTAACCATCGATGGTCACTTTATTTGGGATTTTTCCCTCCAACCAACCAGTTTTCAACTGAATTTTGAACACAACACCAAACCAAGTACCTACCCAATCCAAACTCATACCAATGGAGATTATCTCATCTACTAACCTTGATACTTCCACCAACCATATCACCTTTCTATTAGCCATTTTGGCCCAACTATCACATCTTTTATGATGACCTTACTTTGGTCCTTTTGATCTCACCAACTAACTTTCCAAGTTGAATATTTTGAACTTGTGCTACCTTACACACACTAGACCAATTTATGTCTTTATGAGAGAAATTCCTACCTTGGATACCCATGAAAACACTAACCTTATCTAGGATATTTGAGTTTAATAGTGTATCCCAACCATCATATATGGTCACATGTTCACCTTATCACTTCTCTTTCTAGTACTGACCTTATTTTTACCAACCATGGAAACATAGTCATTACACAATCTTGGCTATCATAATTAGTCACACTTTATGCTCATGTTTTCACTTAATTACCTAACCTACCACCCACTTCATTACCAATTAACCCACTTATCAAACCCATATCTAATTCCATTTCACCTCATTGATTCTCAATTTGAGGGAGAACACCTTCTCCCATGCTTGGGGTAACCAAACCTTTGCCCCGTAATCCATTTTTATTTTATAGCTTGATAATACAAACTACATAATAAAAAGGGGGAAAATGTAGACACTAAAAAACCACACATAATGTTTCTAGATGTATAATCACCCCTAGACCACCTTGGGACCCCCTAGGGACCATCCCACAATCCTTCAACTATAAACCTGAGTCAGGGTAGTTATCTAGCTAACTGACTAACTAAACCTTTTACCAAACTTGAGCTTTGATTTTTGACCTTAGATGGTCACCCTAACCATCAATGGTTAGGCATGACCACCAATTATTAGGTTACAACTACCTTAACACCTAACTCTAACTTCAACTCCACCTTGCATTTTTATAATTAGCTTGCTTGATCCACTTGCAGATCAAAGTATGTCAAAACTAAATTTAGACAACAAGTTAAACCTTTTCTTGAACCTACACTTCTACCTCTCCAATTTCCCTATAAAAAGAGAGGAATAGGAGGTGAAAAGGGATACACAACTATTAATATCTTATTATATCATAATTTCTTTAGTAGGTCATTCTTCCATCAAACTAGTGAACTAGCAAGTATGATAGAGATGTGAAGCGATACCACCTATTGGCCAACAACCAAGCATCATTACTCTACCAAAATTGATCTAAGCTTCACCAACCACTTCGACCCTTCTTTATATCAACAAATAGCAAGCCAAGTATCTATTTTTCTCTAATTAGTTACTTTGTTTTTGTTTCATGACCAACCTAGCCCAAACTCACTTTTTAGATTCCCATTCTACAACCTTACCAGATTAATTTCTTGAACTAGATCAAAACCATAGTAACCACCAATGATCATCTTGACTATTGATGGTCTATCCATAACCATTGATGGTTAACCTAACTATTGATGGTTACACCCAACCACTAATGGTCATTTTTAGACAAATAAATAACAAGCTATTTTCACCCACTAGACCTTAGCTAAATCTCAATTTTTGACCTCTCACCTGATCACAGAACCCCAACCTATTTTTTGAACTATACCTGATCTATTTAGCTTTAATATCAATATATTTATTAATACAATTAGTCAAATATATCTTCTTGTATTACATTTTAGTATCTTCTATTATTTATGCAAGTACTTTATCTTTCACATTCAAAACTTGATTATTTAAAATCATGGATTGATAGCCTCCAAGGAAGTTCATTCCTTTTGGATCTATCTTGCTAAGTAATCCACCCTACTATCTAACTAACCAACCATTTATTTGAGTGATTTATTATCTATAGGTCATTCCTCCCAATCTAAAGAGGAGTATCTTCAACCATCTAGATCAATGCGCACATAACATACCAAGTTATACTAACCATACCCTTCTCAAGTTTCTTTTCTCTTTCTTCTGGAGAATATAAGTGAAATTTCTCTAAAACACCACCCTAATATCCAACTAATCAACCATTTTCTTTAGTGATTTATTATCTATAGGTCATTCCTCCCTAGATAAAGAGGAGTATCTACAATCATCTAGATCAATGCACGCATAATATATCAAGTTCTACTAACCTCACCCTTATTTAAAGTTGTACTCTCTTTTATAAAATAAAATAAGCAAAATTTACGTGAAACACTATGTATTTGAATATATTGTGACACAAATCCATGGATTAGGTGGATGCCCTATTTATAGGTGGTTGGAATATAATTCTTCATTGTGCTAAATGGAACTAGTAATTTGATGTTATTACACTTGTTGTAGATTATTAAATATAAGAATCAATGCTTTTGATTTATGCCAATGAGCTTACACATATGTTGTAACATTCTTATTCTTAACTTGAATTGGGATACATGCTAGAGATATATATTAACTAGTGACATCCTTGTGTGCGAGGATGTCAATGAATAATAGATATTACTTCTTGTATTATGTTTCAGATTTAATATTTGCCCAATTTGGATATGTGATATCTCTTAATTCATAGTATTGTATTTGAAAACATGATTTGAGGTATATTTATAACTTGGGATAAATTAGTCATAGCAATTAAAGTTTACAATTAGTTATCTTAATGGTAAAAAGCAATGTGTTTCATTATAGTATTGGCCATTTCAATTGGTTATGTTATTATTTTAAGTGGGCTTATTTCTATTGCTTAAGAAATGAAATAAATCTTGATTAATGACCTTCTTTATATGGGTTTGTATTATTGATTGTATTCCTTACCAATAAAGATAATGTAACATCATAAATTATTAACAAGTTTTTAGTAAGTTTATTATTTTAGCCATTTATAATTCAACCCTTGATTAATGGAAGGCTGATTATATTGTTATTACTAAATTTATGAGACATATAGTTGTTGGATTATTGGTGGGTGAGTGTGATTAAAATTCATAATCTTACCTTTGGCATTGAACATCCTAGTATGCCTTATATTGTAATTACTACATCATGGAATAATCCTTGTGAATGGAAATCAATCTCTAATTTGGGATGAGGATCCAATATGCCATGTAAAATTACAATGCTTACATTATGATCTATGGTTTAATGTTCCACCTTAGTAATGAGTTATTAAATCATAACTTTCCTTAATGAACACACAGATTAATGGCCAAGGTGAATTAAGTAATGTATTCTTGTGTGAACATATGCATGTTAATTGAATGAAATGAATGCCTATGTTTTATGCAATAACATGATATTATAACCAAAGGATAAAGTAAGTATCATATGGGTGCAAGACTCCTATGGATGGATTATGAAATTGTATTTCTATATCATGAGAAGTAAATTGGTTTTCTAATGCCATATGTATGTTCATTCAATAGGATGCTCACAAGTGTGATGCCATCCACTTTGAGTTAAGTGTATATTGTCTCATATAATTTAATGAGATTAATTCTTTCATTATGGAGTTATATCTTGGGTGTGACCTTCATCAAGTAAGGAATGGTGGTGCAATGTTTCCCAAGAACTTTGGATCATGGTATAGTGATCAATTGGGGTAGCACAAGGACTAGTCCTTGCTTAGGTGAAGCCCCAAGGGATATGAAATCTTAATATTATGCCATGTTGGTTTTTATTAGTGGTTTTGAGATCTTCACTTGATGATCTCATGATGTGATAAGACTCACCTAAGCAAGCTAGTGAGATGAATCCTTTTATTGGTCATTTGGACTTCCATGCTTAAGTGTTGAACTCCTCATTTATCTTATTTATATGCTTAAAAAATGGCTAGAAAGATTAAATATGGTATTCTTAATTATATTCTTAGTGTTCTTAGAATTGCCTAAATGGGATAATAGGGATATTAGCCACAATTATATTGGCATCTTAAGCACGTATGATTTATACAATCTCTTAGACTATGACCATATAGGCTAATCGAATACTTAGATAGGGATAAGGTTCCTAGGTGGTCCGATAGAGAATGTGATTCCCTTGCCAAGTTTGGAGGTTATCACTATGGATCTGCATATTAATACCCCCTTGAACAACATATCATTCTTTGAAAAACATACTTCTCTATGGCATTTCCTAGTGGCATTTTTCCCTAGGTAAGCATCCAAGGTGAATCAATATGGTTATTAGTTATCATTACTTATGTATTTATTGTTGAGATTCATTGTAATGTATTAAGGTTATGTATCACGCCCTAAATTTCATTCCATTATGTACTCTAAAAGGTAATTCCAAATTTTTTTGGGGTCATTTCACTAGTGAGAAATTATCTAGAATTGTAATGAGGAATTTTTCCATCCTCATAGTTTACCTCACCATTATATCTATTCTTTGAAGTATCACCAACTTATGGGGGTGATAATATATCATGAATTGGTTAGGCTTGTGCTACTACCAATTCCTATCAGTGTCATTTTACACTTGTTAAACTCCTTCGACTTTGTGGTTTTATTCAAGGTGGGTTCATGTGTAAGTTCCTTCAAGATCATCTAAATATTATATATCATTATTTGTCTTCTTTCCATCTATTCCTGATGGAGGCCTATGAATCTATCTTGAGTCATATTCCACTCAACTCCTTCTTTTAGATGACAGGCTCCTTATTTCTCCTTATACCACCTATAGGTATTTGGTTTTATAATGATAACCTGACATATGTGGATCTTTTTTTCTATAGCCTTCTTAAAATTAACTGAGTTGTGTTGACAAAGAAATGTGGTGTCTTTATCTCCTTAGATCTAGTTCCTCTTGTCTAACCTCTAGAGTTTTGATCCTCTTAGTCAGATTTCATCCTTCTTTCTTTCTCTCTTCTTTGATTTATTTGTTATCTCTCCATTATAAAATCCTCTTAGGGATACATTTTTAAGATCTCAATGATCTCTTCCACTTTCATTCCTAATTCAACAAGTTATACCATGGTCCATCCATCCTATTCATATTTATAAGTGCAAAAAAAGTGAATGGCTAATCCAATTGATAAATTTATATTTGTCTATACTATTATATATTTTTACCTAAGCATATGATAGCCTATCCCAGTCATGCTTAAAATTTTAAAAATCCTAACAGATGGCCAATATTTCATATTCATCAATCCTTCATATGCTTTTCTTTTCCTAGCTTAGTCACTTCCTTTGATACTTAGCTTTGGTATTAATAAATATATATTGATCCCTAGATTGTGTTAGTCCCAATGTACGTCCACTTAGTTGTCATCATTATTTTCCATTGAGATGGTTAAACCTAGCTTTACCTTGTTCCTTATGCCTTGACATGACACCTATCCTTTCCTATTCATATCTTTGACTTGGTCAACATGCCTTATTTCCCATGTGTTTTTATTATCTCTTCTATGTTATTCCCCATGTTCTCTTCTACACACTTTTATGCATACATATTTTAATAATGTCTCTCTTACCTCTTCTTCTTAACACCATCTCCTATCACACACTAAAATATATGTCTGGTCTTCTAACATAGTTCTTTGTTTGATTTATGTTTGTTTGGGTGTTGATGTAAAATTTATTTTTGGTGGTATTAACATACCTTTTCTTATTTTAAACCACTCCCAACCTCACCATAAATACTTGGATGTCTAACAAGGTAGCTATATGAATAAATTTCTCACTTGACTTGCCTAACAAGATATTAAGAGGTCAGTGCATCTTATTGCCCAAATCATTTCTACCACTAAATAAAATGGGAATAAATAAAATGGATAAGAGTGCCTTATTACAGGATGGAAATGAATACCTTATTACATGAAAATGTGGATTTGATATCTAAGAAATCATTCCCAGTAGGGTATGTTGGTACTAGACTGATGTTTAGTGAGTGACCTTTTGGAGTGTACAATGAAAATAGAGTGGTGTGGTTCATGCATCATCATTCCTTCTTTGATCACTTGTTATTTTCATCCCAACCACTTTCTATATGGTTTCTTCTCTTGAGCATAGGATGGGGGTGATAGAGTCTTTAATGCCTATGTTGATTGAGTTTGATTGTGTGGTCTAAGGGGATTTTTTTTTATTACAAGAGTAGGGTCATGTTATTCTAGTCATTGTCCTATCATGTTGTTTCATCATATTATAAGGTAGTTATGTGGGTTTTGGATCTATTATGTTGTCTGTAGGGTAAATCATGGGCTTAGAGTGTATTACCCAACATCTTCACCAAGAATCTTTTGAGTTACCATAGCTAGGTTGTGGTGGTGCTTTGGTTGTATTCCAATGGAGGTTGTGGGAGGTGTGGATTGGTGTAATTCACCCATTCTTAGGATAATAATTAAAAGGTATGACCATGATTGCACTTCTATTTTATATGCTTATCTATTAATGTTTGAAGTGCATATCCACATTATTCATGTAGCAATATGGTATTCTAAGTAATGCAAGATAACTATCCTCCTCTACCAACTTGATCACCTCAAAATTAGCATTGAATTTAACATCTTGGATCTCTACATTAGAATTTATTAATAATCCAATGAGTTACACCTTAGTTTTATTGGCCATGGTCAAGATGTGAGGTGAATATGTTAATGGGGGACTTCCCATTTTGTGCCATTCATTTATTGTGATGACATTGAATTTATCCCCTATGTCTATTAATATATTACAGACATAAAAACTATTAATTTATACATCAATTATTAATTCCTATCCACTTTATCCATCCTTTATGGAATTTTTTTTTTCCTTATTATTCATGGTTATCAATTTTTTCATCATCGACACTATATCCTAGTGCCATATCAATGTTATCAGTTTAATGATCTCCCCCTGTTCTTTCTCTCTAGCCCATAGTCTTCATTGGGTGTCCGCTTCTCATTATTGGGTGACTTGAAGTTATTTTTGATTCTATATCACTCTCAATGTGTAGTTTAGAACATATATCTGGCATACTTTGTTATCTATGATATTTTTAGGTGTTGCTCATCATTATAGGGGTGTATTTAGTCTTCTTATTTCATGTTAAGGTGTCATTTCATCTGACTAAGATAGGACTTGTAATCAAGGCCCATCATTCCTCTATATTAATGTTCATAATCTTTGTGTGAAGTGGATCATGCTAGGATCCTTATCTAACCTACCTTTCTACATTATGTTTTTGTATAAGTCCAATCAGTCTTATTTTAGGTGTGTAACTTAGAATAGGCACATATGGGATATTGGGGGTAGTCTCATTGAATGTGGTCTAATGAGCCACACTTGTAGTATCAAGAAAATGGAATTCATCCTTCACCTCATCCATAAATGAGGTATCTTATGTTCTATTACTACATGGGATAGTCATATCCCAAGTTCTTAGGTCCATACCTTGATGGTCCTATAGTAGGTTGTCTTACACTTTATTCCCAAGTTTTATGGAACTCATATATCACCTAATAATTATTTATGTTTTGGGTAAAGCCATCATAAAAAATTTAATACATGGACTCCTTGGTTTATATCATGCATTGTAAGAAGGGACACATCTAAGTCTCAACCTCATGACAAAACTCATAAGGAATATTCAGGGTTCATATGTTCCTCCCAAGGTAGTTTTTTATTATTCCCTTACCTATTGAAATACACACACCATAGTCTTGGGAACTACCTTGTGATTTATTTGCCAAAATCTACTACAACATCATTTTCATGGTTGATACATGCATGACAATGTATATGTTAGCTCCCACTTCCATCATCCCTACCAATTCTACATGAAATGTGGCTTCTAGAACCTCTCACATCTCAAAAACATTTTCCATAATGAGGGCACATCAAATTGGGGCACATAGTCCTCCTAAAAACCATTAAACATGTTACACCAAATTTAGTGTATATGATAGCTTGGAGATCAGATTTTTAAACCTTGCATCATAGGAACAAACACCTTATCTTGGATCATTCATGATCTCTTTCGATGTTTTGATGTTTTTTAATTCAAACTTTAAGATATCAAACTCTCAATAATTCATCCTTTAAGTAGTTGAAATCCATGATGGTCAGTGTCATATATAGTTTATGTACCACTTATATGCTCATTTTATCAAAGTGGTGGTGAATTGGGACACCTTTTTTATATCAATGTAATACCCTTATCTCACCAAACTAGTTCACATTTATAAATGTGTTTTTTATCACTCTTAGTGCCTCAGTACTCAAGGAGGGTCAGGGTTATCCCATACCATATATGGGTAAATGGCACAAAAATGGTTACTACTTGTGGATTTATCATCCCTAGTGTATTTCTAGATGTAAATTTTGAACTCTAACTTCCTCCTACCCATTGATCGACACCCATGGTTGCTACCAAATTTTATGTGGTATGTCTTCCAACTACTTGAGGTACTTAAGGTCCTATTTTGAATCCTCCAATTCATTTTACTCCTCCATAAATTAGGTAACTATTATGGGTATCCTTATCTAATAATGTCATGTCATTCTATATGATATCCTCTACATACCTTGGTTTTATATCCTCTCATTCCAAAGAGCCCATTTTATTATCTTTGGGCATCAGCTCTAGTAATGTCATCTACCTCAAAAGTGTCTTATAACTCCTAATCTAGGTGATCTCAGACATCTTAGTCATGTGGCTTGGTTACTCTATTGGTGGCTTCTTCATAATTAACTCTTCCTATATATATCATACTTTTTTCTAAATCTTGCTCATGTTCATTGGTGTTCATCTCTTCATCACTAGACCACAATCCTAGTACATAAGAGTCCTCATGCCCTCATAAATGTTGTGGGTCCTCATAGAATCTCTTGATTTAGGATCTCTCCTCTTATTAGGATCCATATATACCATTACTTGTTAATTCTCATTTATTGATGATTTTTAAGCTCAAGATTAATAGTACTCTCCATCTTGAGGTACATTATATTACTTATTAGGTTAGATCAACACTCTTAAAATAAAAATTCTTCCAACTAATATAGTAAAAAAATACAACTTGATACCAATAATAGAATAAAAAATGTTATCACCTAATCTATCTCACCCTTATTCCCCCTACATTGGCATTTTGCATGCTCCCTCTACGCATGAAGAGAGATAGGATTCAGGTTAGGTTGGGGTTAGTTATGTATAGTGATGAGTCATCTAATAATTATATGGGGTGTCTAAGTGTGCTTATGGTGAGCCTCATGAAACTTTTTATCAAACTAAAAAAATTTAGTATTAAGGGAGAAGGGGGAGAGATGTGCTAGAAGCAGGTCATAAAGATAAACTAATAACCATCTTATTCATAGTATAACCATCCTTTTAGATAAATGTTCACAAAATCAAATTTATTAAATAATATTAACTACTACAGTAGAGATTATAATCAAAGAGAGGTCTTTTGTTATAAAGGATGACTCACAGGCCTACGACCCTAATTTCCCTACTCTTCAATTGACTTGCATTTGTCCACCTTCCTGCCTTGGGATATCCTCCTCCTCTAGCTTATCTCCTCTAATCCTCCACTAGTGGTTTATATCAGTCTTCTCTGATATCTCATTAGTTGAGTATTTTTCCTCCTTTTCCACCTTTTTTTACCTTTCTCCCCTCCCTTTTTTCTCTCTCATCCCTACTAATTTTATAACTCTTTTACAACCTAGGTTTTTCTAGTATTCAAAACTACCACCTATTTTCCCATTTAAAATTCCATCTTAGCCTAAGGCCAACTACCACACCATTTATTACAGTACCATAGTAATTTTATGTTAGGATCCAAATCCAAACAATCCACATGTCTCTTTCCCCTACGATTTCCATTGTGGTTCTTGGGTCTACATAGTTTTTTTTCCATGGGTCCTACCACTTTATTGTGTAACATGTGTTAGAATGATATTTGATAGATGACATCTACTTTATTGACAATTACTTTTGAGGTGTACACGTTGGTTATGTGGTTTGGATTACACACATCTATCAGTTAGTGGTAGTGAATTCCATAAAAAGCATGCAAGTGTGTGCTTATCTAGTACTTAGATAATTTTAGGGGTCAATAATAGGCCAAATAATTTGAAAACTTGAATAAATAATACTATAAATTTATAATACTAATATACACCAAAAATATAAAGTACGTATACTGATTGATATTATAATTAATAGAAAAAAATATTTCTCAGTTGGCTTATTATGTGCATGCAAATCTAAGCTAAAATAAACTAGAAGTGAATTGGATCATGATCTTAAAATAGTTGTCAAATTCTATAATTTTATACTATGTGGCCTTAGATGATTGTGTCAGATCAAGATAGTTACATTGGTGATGGTGTCTAAACTAAATTTAGGTGTCCTATACAAAATAATTATTGGATATGGATGTGACCAACTAGAGTTGTATGGGTTTTCCATCACCTTTCTTTTGACATATACAATTTATGTACACATGATATCACTCTTCATCAAATGATCAAACCCTAGATTTATCACACTTGGAGTGACTTTTGAAAAATAGGTTAGTAGGAACACATTTCGAGATACCCTAAGGACCCCTCTATCAATGGTCATTTCCTACATATCTAATCTCTAAAAAGGGACTTAGACTTACATGTTAGAATGTGTGTGCATAAGGATGCAATGTGTGATAATCACATGTATACATTAACCTAGCTTGTAACTTTTAAAATATCGCTCATGGGATGTTCCTTTAGTACTTTAGACCTATGGGGATATTGAACTTATGACTAATATGTAAATAGGGATGAATAAGGTAGGTTTTATCACTTGAATGATAGAATTAGTGATATTTGGTAAGTTGCCTTGTGAGTTCATGGTATTTGATAAGTGAAGAATGAATAAGGGTTGATATATATATATATATATATATATATATATATATATATATATATATATATATATATATATATATATATATCCCTTTTGAAAATATCTCACACTAAAGCACTTAGGCTAACCTTTATCATATATTTCATTTGTAAATTGGATGATTTTTGGGAACTAGATGCTTAGTTAGAAAAGGGACACTTGTGTCAATGTAGGTGTTTAGATGAGATGCAAGTATTCAAAAAGATAATAAATAATTACAAGTCCAAAAATTATAGAGAAGGATAATGATCAAGTTTATAACATTTTTCATGGTATAGAAGGCCTGGTCAGTAGACTAATAGTGGTCAAATTAAGAAAAAACTAGGCACAAAGAGATAGTGAATGCCTTTTGGTAGTGGGAAGGTATTAGAACTGAAGGGTACAACTTGTTAAGCCTATTTTTGACATCCCTCTCTTTTTATAAAAATATGAGTATACTTATATATATTCTACCATATTGACACTTAGTGTCATAAAATCTAAAACTATTTACAGGGATCTAAGTCATTTTCTTTGATTTTGAATATGCATTATTATGTTCAATAATTATAATGACTATCACATTTAATGAATTTTTTACTTGAACTTTAATAAGTGGTTTTGAAAGAATAAGTGTGATATAATTAAAATGCATTTAGTACTTGTATGATTAAGATGTGCAAATTGATATTTGTGAATAGTTTAACTTGGTCATTTGAGTAGTGACATTGGTTGGTTTCACTTTACCTTTTTCATTTATAAATGATGTATTTTTTTGTTAATATATATGTATGAAGAGCTTTGTGTTGTCTATTTTTTTATGCATGAGTAGGTTGATTAGTGAAATATTGATATAATGATTGTTCAAATCTCTCTTGTGATTCATCAGTTTGGTTTTCAGGATTCATGAAGGTTCTAATGATATGATATTTGATATCATCTCCAGTTCATATAATATTTTGATATTATCCCATTTAATTCATGGAATTTATGATTATTTTGTGAAGATATTAATATGATATGCTTGATTTAAATCCAACATATATATTAAAACTATTAATATGAATGCCTAAAGCCTACTTAAAATCAAAACCTAAGGACTAAGTTGATAAAGGGTCACCATGACATGGATTTCCTAAGGTGGTGGATCTAAATTTTATCATATATAATGAATGCATGATTTATGAAGAGCTTGAGTTTGAAGTCAAGTTTTGAACTCAACCAAAATTAACTGGCGGTTCCACCAAATACATTTCAATTGATATAGTGTAAATACAATTGATATGACTATATTTTTTGGAGATTTTTTTGGGATTTGTTTGAAGTGGAAAGATTTTATTGCATTAATAACATTGGTACATGCATCAAATATTGATCATTAGTAGCGATTTAGGAACAAATATTGGTGTTTTTTAAATTTGTTAGAAATGAGAAGAGTTAGCTGAACCACTAAGTACTGGTAGAGTTGATAGCTAATAATTGATAGACACATAGATAAAAGTAGTTATTACTCAATTAGTTCATACAAAAGGGTGGTTTTTCACATTTGGATGGTCATTTTGTAAAGCTTTCAAGCGGAAGTAGAACTCTACTATGAGTAAAAGGAAGAAGATAGAGGTTTCAAGTTTTATTCATCTAGTTTATTACAAGTAAGGTATGTTGATTTACCTCAGTAGTAATTATTTCCAAAAAAAGTTACAATTTTGTTTGAGCTCAAATGGAAATATCAAGCATATATTTTTGTGTTGTCTACATGGAATTATTTGAGGCTTTTATGAAGCTTGTAGATGTCTAAGTTTGTTTTCAAAAATATTGAGATAGTTTTGAAATTTTAAATATGTGCATGTAGAGGTTTTATATTTTGGAAAAAATTTAAGTCTTCAAGGCTTGATTTTTGGGTCAATAATTTCCATACAAATGATAGTATTTTGGAAGCTATGAAAAATTTAAAATTATCAAGAAATAATTTATGTTAGATAACTATTTGCTTGTCATTTTGAATAAATCCATGAGATATGGATATGTGATTTTTAAGACTTTATTTTGTCAAATGACCTTTGCATTAACTTTGTATAGTAGATTAGTGATTAGCATATTTGATCAGAGCATTATTTATAAGTATATTTTTCTTGACATGATCAATAAAATTATTATATATTTTTTATTTATATAAAATTTATTTATATTTATTATTAAACATATTAATCCTCAAAACTTTTAAAAACCCTTCTACGCATATTTGGAATCAATTCTCATTCCTTAGACCCTTACTATTATATTGGTACATCCACCTTAACCTTCACGATAGGCAAAAGGGTTAATTTGTTGACATGATATTTATCACCATCAATAAATTTGGCAACTCTATTGGGGAACTATAAAATCAATTTTCTTTCTTTATAAAATTATTCATTCTTGTCTTCAATGATACACATTACCATAACTAGTCACCCAGATTTTAATTCTAGTTTAGTAATTGTTTCTTTCTCAATTGTAGAAAATATGGATGAGCTCATTCAAGAATGGATTTACATTAAAAAACTAATAAACAATCAAGTATACCAAAGCCAACAACTTGGTTTACGTTTTATTTGGAATAAAATTAATCCATGGGGGAATATTTATTGCACTTTCTTTGGAAGTTAAATGAAATACATATTTATTTTAGACCAAGTGGTGAACTTTTCTTCTTTTGTTATAAGAATAATTTACCTGATAATTATATTCAAATTATTCACAAAATTGTTATTATTGACATTGGCTCATCCTTAATATATGCTCACATTTGAAGACAAAATCAATATTTTTTTAAGATTATCTCACTCGATCATGATATGTTCAAATGCAAAAGATTATTTGCTTTAATGTTAGAATTTGAACATAAATTTCGTAAAGAATTTTCTATCTTTTTTTATCTATGATTAGATCATGTCAATGGATTATAAAAATGATTCTCAATAATTATCATACACTTCATATTCTTCATTATAATGTTATGATTTAGAACAAAATATTGAATTTTTATTAAAATCAGAATTAGAGTAGTTCAATTCATTTGATATGTCTGATCAATCATCTAATAAATTCATTTATCTTAATCCTGATTTATTTGTTAATGATAATATTTTATCAGATAGGACTATTCCTATTAATATAGAATGTGATGATGTTCTGGAAAGTTTTGAACTGGAAAATCTTGACTTATATATGCAAATTTCCTTAGAATTAGAATCTGATTGTTTTCCCATTATAAGTTTTTCCTCTCCTTATGATTTTATTGTTGTTTGTAACAATCTCATATCTAATTTGGATTCTTATGATAACTAGCCTATTACGTCAAGATGAAAATTATAATCTCTATGATGCTAGATTTAGTTCTATAATAAAAAAAATGAAATTTGAAGATCTTGATGCTATGGATACTGGATTGAGTATTCATTTGAAAAAAATTAAATATGAAAAGTTTGATTTTCTTGATGTCTAAATCATGATGTAATATTAGTGAGTATGACATGTTTCATTATTCTTATTTCCTAATATCAAAGTTAGAAGATTTGATTAATAACATAAATTATCAATGTTTTAAATTTTATGACTTTACAGAGTTTGAAATAATAACTCCTATTGAATATATGAAATATGAAAATATTCAAAATTGTTTAATAAATATCAATACAAAAGATACACTTGAACAATCACCTTATGTTCTTGATCTAGATTCCCTTTATCATAGAAATCTTCATATTTTTTAATATCACTCAAATAATATTTCATATATAATACAAGAACAAGAAATAACTAAAACCATGTATAGTCATGTTTCAATTCTACTTATCCAAGGTTATATGATATGTCTATCATGTTGTTTTATTTATTTTAAGGTTTATAGTTTGACGTATGATGAATTTATTCATGCTAAAATCAGTAACTTACATTATGATGGTACTAAAATAAACTACATAGCTTTTATTCAATTATTCATTTTATGGGTTAAACCTTATTTCTTTACTTTTTATATCTTTCATTATTAGTTTATCTGTCATTTTGTCTCAAAATGAAATATTTTTTATGTCAATTAGTTGTTCATTTGTCTTTAATTTATATATATATTCTTATTTTGATTTACTACTTTGCTTTATTTTTCCATTTTACTCCTTTATTTTTGGTTTGTTGTATGTATTTTATATATTCTTTAGTTTAGATCACTTCTTGGTAACATTCGCTGAAGTATTCATTATTCTAAAGGAAGAGTACAACATAAGCTATCATATCACTATAATTTTTTCAATTATGCTAAGATGTTTGTACATGATAAGCTCAGATTTTTATTTTATGAATAAGTATAAATTAGTTATAAATGAGTTATAAGTATTACTAATTTTTAGAATTTTTATTTGAGATTTTTGCATTTGATTGTATATATATCATGAATTTCCTTGTCTAATATATCCTATTCTTTATTCCACATTAGCCTAAACATTTCATCCCTTAATAATTTATCATTATTAAAGGGGTTTTTGTATATTTTCTTGAGAAATGATTGAACTTGGATTGCACTCTAAAGTGATTTGTTTTTAATAGAAAATTTATTATTATTACCCAATTTACTTATTGAAACTAGCTAGCAAGGTTGTCAGTGTTAAGCTTATGTTTGACACCCCTCTCTTTTTTCATGAAAATTCAAGTATAATTATATATAATTATATATATATATATATATATATATATATATATATATATATATATATATATATATATTTCCATATTGATGACTTGGTATCATAAAATCTAAAACTATTTACGAATATCTAAGTCATTTCTTTTCATTTTGAATATGTAGTCTTATGTTTAATAATTATAATTCTAGTCGCATTTAGTAAAACTTTTACTTGAACGTAATAAGTGGTTTGGAAAGAATTTTTATGATATAATGAAAATGTATTTATTAATTATATGATTAAGATGTACATATTGATATTTGTGAACAAGTTGAATTGGTAATTTTATTAATGGCATTGGTTGGTTGCACTTTACCTTTTTCATCTATAAACAATGCATTTTTTCCATTAATATAGATGTATTAAGAGTTTTGAATTATTTGGTTTGTTGTGCATGAGAAGGTATATTAATGATATGTTGATATAATGATTGTTCGAATATATCTTGTGATTCATTAGTTTGGTTTTCAAGATTCATAAAGGTTCCAATGATATAATATTTTGATATCATCTCCATTTCATATAAGATTTTGATATTATCCCATTTCATTCATGGAATTTATGATTATTTTTTGAATATTTTAATATGATATGTTTGATTTAAATCCAACATATATATTAAAACTATCAATATGAATGCCTAAATCCTACTGAAAATCAAAACTTAAGTGTTAAGCCTAAGGATTAAGTTTCTAAAGGTCACCATGACATGTATTTCTTAAGGCGGTAGATCTAAAGTTTATCATATATAATGAATGCATGAGTTATGAATATCTTAGGTTCAAAATAAAGTTTTGAACTCAACCAAAGTTAACTAATGGTATGAAAAAAAAAAAATCGATTGATATAGTGAAAATACAATTGATATGATTATTTATTCAGAGATTTCATAGGGATTTGTTTTAAGTGGAAATATTTTATTACATTAATAACATTGGTACATGCATCAGATATTGATCATTAATAAGGATTTTAGAACAAATATTGGTGTTTGTTAAATCTGGTAGAAATGAGTAAGAGTTAGTCGAACCACTAATTAAGTACTAGCAGAGTTGATATCAAATAATTACTAGACACATAGATGAAAGTAGTTATTGCTCACTCAGTTCATACAAAAGGGTGGTTTTACACATTTAGATGGTCATTTTGTAAATATTTTAATTGAAAGTGAAACTCTATTGTGAGGAAAAGGAAGAAGATATAGGTTTTAGGTTTTGTACATTTGGTTTATTAAAAGCAATGTATGTTGATTTACCTTAGTAGTAATTATTTCCACAAAAAAGTTGCAATTTTGTTTGTGCTCAAATAGAAATATCAAGCATATATTTTTGTGTTGTCTACATGGAATTATTTAAGGATTTTATGAAGCTCGTAGATGTCTAATTTTATTTTCAAAAAGGTTGAGATGATTTCAGAATTTTGAAGATGTAAAAGTAGAGGTTTTGTATTTTGTAATTTTTTAAAGTCTTTATGGTTTGATTTCTAGGTCAATAATTTCCATACAAATGATAGTATTTTGAAGGACACTATGAAACATTTGAAAGTATCAAGATTTTTTTAAATATCTATTTTCTTTGTATTTAAAATAAATTCATGAGATATGGATATGTGATTTTTAAGACCTTATTTTGTCAAATTACCCTTGCATTAACTTTGTATAATAGATTAGTGATTAAAATATTTGATCAGAGCATTATTTATAAGTATATTTTTCTTAACATGATTGATAATAATATTATATTTTTTTGATTTATATAAACTTGATTTAGATTTATTATTGAACATATTAATCTCTATAACTTTAAAAAATTATTCTACTCATCTTTAGAATCAATTATCATTCCTTATACCCTTACTATTAGACTGTTACGATTCTACCTTAAGCTTCACAATAGGCGAAAGGGTTGATTCATTGACATGACATTTTTCACCATCAACACAATCATGATAGGTATTTTCTAAATGTATAAGATTGAGGTGTTATAAAATTCAGATTTAGTGTCTACATTTCCCCCCTTTAATTTAGCAATGAATTTGTTAGTTTAAAGAAAAAAATGTGTACTTAGGTGTGTATAACACACCTTGTCATTATGTGATCCATACTTGAGTGCTTTGTTAGTGATTAACTTGCACCCATGATCATGTTACAATATATAATCAGTGATATGAAATTGAAATAATTTGAAATGCTTGAAAGTAAATAGATCAAGGTTAGGAGTACACATGCATATTTATGCAACCATCTTGCCTTTCGGTAATTTGATATGAAGAGATGCCTCATTATGAAGTATTGGAGATGAGATTAGGATAATTTGTAAACCTAAAAAGTTCATACATATATATAGATATTGGAATACAACATGCCCAACCTTGGTGAAAATTGAGTTGCCACATGGCCATTGATCTTATCTCAATCATGTAACCCAATAACACTTATAACCTGGTGAGTATGAGTGATCCAATCAAATAACACTATATATTTGGTGAGGGTGGATGATTTAATCACTCCATCCCATAAATCTAGCGAATTTAGATTATTTAATCAAGTCTATTAAAATTTGGTAAGATTGAGTAATTTAATCATCTCAACCTTCCAAAAGGTGAACCAACTATTGCAGTAGATTGGCTCTATAACAGTCTATAGAAGTCCATCCTGAGTATGATAACAATTCATAGTAATATTTAAAATCTGAAAAATGATTTGATTTTGTAATTTTAGGTACCCCTTTCATGGTATATGCACATCATATATGTTTGAAGCTAAAACTTGGGTATAACAATTGTACCAATATATATAATGTTGCCACAAATGTGTATTTGAATCATATAACTATGAAATCTAGCCAAATTTAAATGTTTTGAAAGTGTGGAGGACATATTCAAATGACATGCCCCCACCAAATTTAAAGAATCTAAGAATTGATGTGTGGAGAACATATTTCCATAACATGCCCCCACTAAAATCTAAAGTTATGAAAATGTTGAAGCCATGCCTCTATGACATGACCCCACTAATATGCCTCCCTTTTGAGGTGAGGAAAGTATAAACTGTTAGTTACCTCAAATAGATAAGATAAATGTATAGTCTATAAATCGATCATGTATCATATAGGAGTATAATGTCTAGGTAGATATAACAATGAAGTACATAGTATTTGATCACATAAAGTCCTAATATGCATGACATAGATCATGGAAACGTGTAGAGAGTAATAGTATAATCTCAACAAGCAATAAATCACACACACAAGAACACTCAAAAGTAAAGCAAAAGGCAATGGTCCAAGGAGACCTCATACAAGGGGCATGTTCAAATACAACACAATTGAATGGACATGACTTAGTCAAATGTACACAAAGAATAGAATGATATATCTAAATGACCACATACAAAAAACTATGACATGTTCAAATGTCAAAATCAGAAAACAAAGGAAAGAAGGGCATAATCAATGGAGCATATTCAAATGCTCAATCATAAAATACAAGAGAAACCAAGGAAATACACTCAAAGTGTAAAAAGGAAAGGCATGGAATAATAAGAAACCAACATAAGTATATCATAGTAGTCCTTGGATATATGTGTAAGTAAAAAATATTAAGTACATAGCATATCAAGTACATTACAAAATATCTAAGCATGAATAAAGGCATATATAAGTACATAAACTCAATCATGATAATGAAAATTGATCATAAAATAATGTAATCTAGGTGTATTATTATTAAATAAGTGGATGTCCCAATGTAATAATGGCACGAGTAGAGAGAAGGCCCAATATCTATATGTGTATATATCATGTGTCTAGGTATGCATGTATCACACTCAAAATATGCGTGAAACATATGTGTGTATATAGAAAGAAATGATAGCTACCTAACAACATGAAAATGACAACATATATGCCAAAGAGCTAATAATATATGGAAATGTTGAATATTTTTGGATTTTTGAGCATTTATTTTATTTTATTGGTATTTTTGGAATATTTGATTTTCTAATAAAGGAATTCCTCATCCTCAAATGAGAGAATACCAACTTACAAACCACTTTTTGGCATAGGAATTTATATTGAATAATTGTCAATCCATTAATGTTTGTTTACATTTGTTCAGCATCCATAATTGGTATTGGTCTATTATTATATACATCATATAGAATGTGAACCTCCTTTTAGTCAAAATAAAAAGTAAGGTACACGTTGGTAGTATCCACTGTTACATTCATATTAGCCAACCAGTGTTGAACAAAATGAAATATTAAATGTGACTCATAATCTTTTACCCCAATAGGTAGATGAATGTATCCAAAGGAATCTATAAAATTTTAATAATGTTATAAATCCTCCATAGTATACCTAAATAATTGTAATGATTAAATTCTTCAAATTATGTTCCAATTATTTTTAACAACCTCAAGATGTTCAAAATAGGATCCATTAATATTTGTGATAATAGTTAGATTATTTTTTCATGAGCACTTTTTAGTATGAGAATATTCCACATTATTCACTTAGTATATTTGCATTTTTCCCTTATAAGGTTGACTCAATGTTTATAGCCAATATGGATGTATGGAATAACAAGCATTTACATTCTCATATTCTTTTTTAGATTTGGCCTTATCTTTATTAGGTTTTGCATCCTTTGAAGGTGGATTTAACTTATATGTGTCAAGACTTGTATTTGTGAATAGATAATGTGAAATATGCTCAAGTGGATAAAATTTTAGTTTTTGTAATTGCTCATTTGTTATATCATGGGATAAATCATCATCATTATCATAGTAATCTAAAACATAGCCATCTTGTTTCTCAATTTTGACTAATAAAGGAAGCTCAAATGTTTGATTAAATAGTATTATTGGTTCCTTTGGTAATTTATCTTAATGTGCATCCATATGCACCTTAGTGGTTAATGCATTTTTTGTATCTAGAGGTAAACAATCCATTATGCTTGACTCACCCATTTCATAGGTTTGTATATTCTCAATGAGAATACATTACTTAGGTGGTACCACATTAGAGATGCCTTGTATATTAGAATGTACCATTTAAAAAAATGAGTGTTCATCATATGCATGTATTGTCAATAAGGTCCCATCATGTATGAATTTTATGCATCGATGCAGTGTAGATGGTATAGATTCCATGGTGTTTATGCATGGTCTACCTAAAATTAAGTTATATTGCAATGCTAGAGACATTACTTAAAATGTAGTTGAAACCATTTTTGGTCCTGATATCACATCCAATGTGATTTGACCAATTGGAGGGCTATGCACACTATCAAAGCCTTTGATATGCATAATTTATTTTTGAATAATATTGGTATTAATGCCCGTGGTTGTTAATAAATTTGTGTTATATATGTTTAGGCCCAATCCATTATCAAAAAGCACCCTTTTGATTCCTTTGTTATGCATACTCACTTGTATAAACAAAGGTAAATTTAGGTCAATAATATCCTTAGATGATAAATATTTTGGATCAAAGTGTGATGGTTTTTACATTATTTTTGAGATATTACATAATATATGCAGTTTAAGTTAGTTCAATATCACTTGGAACTTGGGTATCATGTCTTATCTCATATAGGATATCTTATAAATTATAGATAGTATTTTATTTTATAATTTTAAGGATTGAGATATTAACATGCATATTTCTCAATTGGTCATTAAGGTCATATCCTTTAGATTTGATCAAAATTTTAGGTTTAGGTGGCACATGTTATAAATTTATAGGTAACGAACTAAATTATTCCCCCTTAAATTTTCATGTAGTGACAACATGGAATATGAAATCAAATATAATTTGTGGGTGAATAATGGGTGTGGGATGGTATTTATCACTTGAATATGAGGTAGGTGTAATAAATGGTTGAAAGCATGCATGTTGGTGTCTAGAAACTAGATATATTATATTACAGAAAGAGTTAAAAAGAGAGATCAAATGTTGATTTTATTTTAAAACACTCTCATTACATTGACAAAAAAAATTACATTAAATGATAATTTTAATTAATAAACATAATATAAAATGATAACTAATTATAAATTAGAGCCCAAAGTGACCTAAATTTGCATCCATATTGAGCAAATTTATAGAAAGTGAAATCTAATATTTAGGTTTTGAATATTTTAAAACTAGAACTAAGAAATCAAGAACAACAAATAAATAAACCTAAGTCAGATCTAGGGTTTTGATATCAAGTGTCAAGTTTACCAAATTTTTAACCCTAAATTGATAAGAGGGGTTATCTAGGGTTAAGAATATAGAAATGAATAAGCACAAGGGTGATAAATAAATATATAGCATGACAATTAATTTGTAAACTCAAATAAACAAAATTTTAAATTTATAATACTAAGATATGTTAAAATATAAATTATAGCTATTGATTGATATTGAAATGAATTGTAAATAAGACTACTTAATTGTTTTACTATGCACATGTAAATCTAGATTGAAATAGCATATAATTATATTTAATCATGATCTTGGAACAATCATTAGATCCTAGAATTTTTCACCCTATGGCCTTCAACATAATTAAGTCGATGTTGGTGTCTGAACTAGACAAAGGTGTCTTGTATAGAATACTATTTAAAGTTAGATGTGACCAACTGAAACCTTTTGGGTTTTCTCTCACCTTTGTTCTAACACATACATATCTTGTACACATATTTTCACTCTTTTTCAAATGATAAAACCCTAGATTCCTTTCCCTTATAATGACTATGGAAAAAATGGGTTAGTGGGCACATGGTATTGAACTACCCCAAGGACCCCTCTACTAATGGGTGTTGATACATAGCCAATGCTTTGAAGAGGGCCTCAACCTTATGTCATTCTCCCCTACATATTGGATTATATGCATAAAGATACAATGTGTGATAAGTAAATACATATAGTGACCTAGCTTATAACTTGTAAAATATGGCTCATGGGATGCTCCTTCAGTACTTCAAATTTATGGGGATACTATTCTTATGATTGATATGGAAATAGGGATGAACAAGGTAGGTTTTCTCACTTGAATGTTATATTGAGTAATTCTTTATAAGTTTATTTATGAGTTCACATGCTAAATATATTTCCCTTTAAATTAAATAAAATTTTGATATGATTAAAATAACATCTCTCTCCCCTTAGTATAAAAGTTGTTATTGTCTATTTTTTTAATATTATAATGAAAATTATAGAAAGTGATATTTTAGATCTGCTCTCCTACATTGATTCTAGTGCAACGGTTTGTGTTTACATATTTATTGTCCCAATGTTTGAAACACACTTATTTCCTAAATATATTCACATCTATATGAAAATATTTTAAAACATGCATGAAATCATTTATGAAGGATGTTATAGAATTCCAAATGATGAAAGTGGATTTCAAATATTCTTAGTTATTTATGGCATATATGGTGTTCACAGTGAAAATAACATGGTTGAGGAAGAAGTGGACATAGAAATTGAATAATCATATACATAACCCTTAGATATTATGTTCCAAATGGACATATGGATTTTTTTAATCATAGCATCCATTTAAGTTTGAGATATCGATGCATTTTTTGGAGCACATGATTGATAGATGAAGCACAAACTCATCCCATATTTGAGGACAAATGAAATGTAATAAATAATAAATTTAGTAATATACATATTTGAGAATATATATTAGATGGTGTTAAAAAATTACTAATAATATCTAATGACAAATCTAGATGGGTCACCCAAAATAAAGGTAGATTACTCTTACAAAATAGTCTCACATCTTTATATTATTAATAAAATTATTTATGTTATATGAATCCTTATTATAAGTTATTGAGCCTTTGTAATAAATTGTGTCAGTAAATGAATAATTATATCTAGACACAACTTTAAATCAAGTAGAGACAAGTGTCTCTATTGAATAACACGATGACACAAGTAAAGGCCCACAAGATTGTCAGGATGTTATGCAATTAGTGGTGATTAACGTAGATGGTATGCCAAAACAAACATAATCAATTATCAAATTTGGCTCCCAATCATGTATTAAAAACCAATTACCACTTGACAAACCTTCCTTACTTTTTTATCGTAGTTAGTTTAATTTTCATACATGTAGTTTTCAATCTATTCATATAAATTATAATTGGAGGCTTAAATATAATATTGTTTGATTGTTATATTTTCAACCCTTTTCAACTTATTGTTAATTTACAAAATAAATGTACTTCCATATATTTCTCAATATATATTTTTTTCAATTCACTATTAAATTCCAAAAAAATTAATTGCTATCTAAATTCACTATTATTATTTCCTTTAGCGCATCCCAAAAAACACTTGCTTGTTCTCGATTTAGATGGGTTACGAATAGAGAAAAAATATTTTTTTTTAAATATTATAAATAAAAAATGATCACATTCAACCAAGATGAATGGAAACCAAATTTATAACCGTTATGTTTGCACAATTTTGGCCTTCATCTAATATAGATAAAAATGTAGAAAAAATATAGCAAAATTATTACAATAATTTAAAGTGGAAGAGTGTCCTCTATTTTTTTTGAGTGTCTAACATTGTGATTTAAAAAAAAAAAAAATTGGATACAATTTGGGTGGATACCTAATTTCATTATAGCAATGCAAACACTATTGTAGTCGACTATCAAAAAAGGTGCCCCTGGAGATAATTTTGTTGTATCCACAAATGTCATTGAAGGTCAATAATTAAAAAAGTATAAATGGATCATGGTGACATTTTTTACACAACTAACTACAATTGGGAATGAAGAGGATGTGAGAAAATTTCTAAAGCATCCTAGTCTATTTGTAGATTCTAGTGCTCCTACAAGTAGTATTAAGGTTTTATGGCATGATAGACATATTAAATTTCTAATATTTATATAAATATTTGACCCAAAAAAATGCAATTATATGTATATCTATGATTAGAATGTTAATTAACAATTGGATATATTTTTAAAATGCTTCGCTATGCTTGCCTATAATGTTATCTACCAATAAATTTTAATATTTATATAAATATTCCATAAAAAATACAATTACACCATTTCCTATAACTATAATGTTAATTAACAAGTAGATTTTTTTTAAATTGCTTTGTTATGTTTGCTTACACTGTTAGCTATCAATTATTACTATTTAATTAATTCACTATGCTTGCCTACATTGTTAATTACCAATTAGATATTATCATGTATACCTCTATGACTATAATGTTAATTTATATATCTATGGCTAGAATTTTAATTAAAATTTGATATTTTTAAAAATTTCCTTACTATTTTCTTACAATGTTAACACATAGGAATAGAATGTTAATTAACATTAGATATTTTTTTAAATTCGTTTACTATTATTGCATTGATGTTAACTACCAATTGGACATTTCCATTTATACGTGTGTGAATATTTAATATTTTATTGGAAACTATATATTTTGATTCATATTAATATAAAATTACAATGCTAGAGAATAAATTGATTTTGAAATGACAAATTCTAGAGGATAACTTAAATATTTTTTGTCAGATTAAAACTTTTTGATTGCTAGTTGGAGGTGTCATTTCATATTGGTTTAAATATTCCTTATGAATAGAAAAGATTATTACATTGTTGATGGATTTATAGGGTTGACATGTTAATTGAATACTAGATAATTTACAACTAGGTTTTTTTTTGGATTTGTTAGGATATTCAATCTTACACACATACAATCATGACACTGCTAGTGGAGACATTTAATATTGTTCATCTAATTCAAAATTTATGTTTAGAGATGCTTGCTACTATGTTCTATAGGATATTTTTTTTAATTTAAATTCAATTTTTATTTTTAGATAAATTGTTGTGTTTGATCGTATCCTATTTTACTAATGTTCTTTTGAATACTTTTGCTTACCTAATTAAAAAATGTTTTGTATAAAATTTCATTATCGTTTTGTTTTTCTATTAAAAAAAAAATCTTTAGATATATACATTATTATTAATTGTATATTATTACACTGGGATTAAAAATAATTATTTCCTCTTATGATTTTAGATCTCGTTCTATTTGAAAAAAAATATTGGATTTGGGAGTCGAAGGATTATTTTTTAGATTTATAGGGATTATCAAAATTAGATGACCAAGTAGGAATACTGATTTTTCATATTCATATAACATATACTTTTCCCACATGTTTAGTCTTAATTTGTTGAGGATTGCAAAAATATTTTTTGATATTGGGTTGTGGTTTGCTTTTTTGCACTTAAGAGTGCTTCATTCTTTCATTTGTTAATTTGAATGGCTAAAAATGTCATTTTTTGTACTTGGGGTATATCACATTACAAAATAGGTGATAAAAATTTCTGATCAAAGAAAGAAAATATTGTGTTGACATACATTAAAAACATACAATCAATTTTGGACAAATATAAATATGTATATAGAACATATAAATATTTTGTTCATAGATGATAAAACATTCTTTGATTGCAATAAACAAGATTCCCTTTGCTTTTGATTGCCTTCGAGATAAAAATTTGATGACACATTACATTCTAATACAAAAATATTCACACATTTATGTACATGGTAAGGGCATGTGGGGTCAAACACATAGATGCATTGTTATTTATAAACATATAATCAATCTATTAATGATTTTGATTGAGTTTCTTTGCATTAAATCAAACTATGAAAATAAATGAATTTTATTTAATCATGTTGTGTTTCTTAGATTGCATTTACCATATCAAATAAATGAATTGTTTTTGTATTTTTTGTAATAACCTATATAAACAAGTGACTTTAGATAAATTTTATATATAAATAAAATTTATTAGATCATTATATTATATTTTATTATTTATTTATTTTATTACAATTTTTTTATAAAAAGTTAATGCAGCAACCTACTATTTTGTATTTATTATAGTAACATATATAAATAAGTGACTTTGGTTAAAACTTATATTTAAATGGCACTACTCTTGGATATTCAAATAATTAATTTAACGAAATCATTGTTAGATATTTTTATGGATTTGATCTCAATAGCTCTAAATTTAAAATAATTTATTATCTGTAGATTACAAAGCACATAAATTAATTTTGATTGTGTTAAATTTGAATGGTGTTTTAAATCATACAATTCATTAAAAAAATGTCCATGCAAATAAGATCAATATAGTAGGGGATATTGAGCTCAAATTGAAAAAATAATTATTTCAACTAACTTAAAATATTTCTTACACATATGTTTATGTATATTCAAAATTGGTGTATGGACATCAGTTAATTCCAAAAACATAAACGAATTAATGATCTCATTGCTTCAATAAACAACATTAAAATAAAATAACTTTAAATTTATATATACCCAAAAAGAATGTGAATCATTTCATCGATATGATTATAAAGGTTTTGGGAACCATGTAATATTTTACAAACCACTAGAGTTAGTGTAGAAATGTAGTGGGGATTTATACAATAAATTCAGTACATTTCTAATTGATGAATCTTACGATAAAAATATTTGTAATAATAAGGATAATTATATCATCAAAAAAATATTTAATAACTATTTATACAAATAAAAATATTTATTGCATGAATTATGGATGGTATTGCTACATATAAAATATGTCAAAGAGGTAAGACAAGTAATAAATAGATTGCACTAAGTGTTCAATAAATGAATTATTTATGATACGTATATTTATGGTATGGAAAAATTAATGTCTACTATCATATGTAAACTATTTTAAATCAATTAAATGTTGACTTAATTATATTTATGATAAATTTGATATTTAAATTTTTACATGGATTTATTTGTCATAAATTTTTTCAACTAAACATTACAAATATATGTGGATGATAAATTCACCACACTAAATGTTACATAGCTATTTATGATTTTTTTACTTCATTTATATTTGTCATAATTTTTAAACACTAAATGTTACATGGATATTTTTGGTATTTTATTTGTACTTATGGATAAATATAATAAAAAATAAATGTTGTGTGGATGTTTGTGATATTTTGCTTTCACTTATACACAAGAAAATAAGAAATAAAAATTTATGATAAATGTGTTTCAATTTATCGTGGCCAATTTGAATCAATTATATCAAAATAAAACATTAATTACTACCATTATTTGCAACAAAACATTGATTTGATTTAACAAATTAAATTCAATAATTATATCAAAATAAAATATTAACTATTGACATGCTTTGCAATAAAACATTGAATTGATTCAATATAAACAAAATTGGAAAATATAGTTATTTAATATTGGATTCCAAAAACCTTAAAATTGGAATCCAAAAATATGATATCTAATACTAATAAAACATTGAATTGATTCAACAAATTAAATTAGAAAATCAAATTATTTAACATTAAATTCAAAAGACCTACAAATTGAAATCTAAAATATGATATCTAATACTAAAAAAATATTAAATTCAAATTTGATAATAGAAATATTAAATTCTAATAATTGATACTATAAATTATAGTAAAGATAGTTTCTAGTTCTAATTTAGAATGGAATGTGTCTAAATTTAATAGAATGATGGTTTATATCTGATAAATTTAGTGGCTCATTATTGTTTTTATGTTCATTGGTATCATCAGTATCACTAAGTTTCCCATCATATGAAAAGGCATGGTCATGGATTGATGTTTTTCCATAGTATACACCCTTATCTTCATATGTTAGGCTTTCTTGAGTAGGAGGGTCATCATAAAATATTAACATATTGGAAGCCTTAGTTGAGAGTAAAGGTAGTTACATCAATTCACAAATATCACCAATCAACCTAGCACTATGTCTAATAGGGTTGGCTGATATATAAACCTTCTAAGCACATGATATGGTTATGAAATAGCACTAGGAAGTAAATAATAATATATGAAACCCTAGGTAGCCTATGAATAATGTGTATAAAATAGCACTAGGAAGTAAAGAACAATATAAAAAACCTTAGGTAACCTCTAAATAATGTAGGCACTTAAAAACAAATGGAAACTAGAGTTTGATCAAATGTATGGGATAATTTTAGATCTGAAATTAGAACTAAAATAAACTATGAAAACCTATAAAAAATAAGGTTTACGAAAAACCTAGGTTGTGTGAAAGAAAATTTTGGGGTTCACTTTCTTATGTTTACCTTACTTTTGGTTTTAGGCCAAAAAGGACAAACTAGTGAAATAGAAGATATATCTAAGCATTTACAATAGTAAATTATAAAAATCAAATCTATTATAATTTCAAAATTAGGAACACAACTCAAGTGTATGATAACAATGATAAATGTAAAGATAATATAAATGAGTTAGAATGATCACACCTTACCTATTTATAGAAATATGAACCTGGAATATGATTGCGTAGAATTTTTACCACTTATTTGTGAAATCTAAGTCTTTTGGTTAGAGTCATTCACCACTAAAAATTTGACATGGGAAAAAATGTCTCTAGAGAGAGATGTGTGTTGAGTCTGACTATGTCTATCAAGTCTGACCAACAAGATCTGTGTGTTGACTCTGACTATGTCTATAAAGTTTGACCAACACATGTTTTATGAGTATGCACTCATTTTCACTATTTATTTGTCTAAAATGGATTTTTCTTATGAATTTTGATTCTTATTTCACCAAGAATGATATATTATATTTTTATTTCTTCCTTCTTGACCTGATGTGACACTCATTGCAAATAAAAGGTTATGGAATTAGCAGTCACAAAGGTGGGGTTAAAATCTACATATCCTGTATATCAAAATCAGACCTCCACTGGTTCTAAGCAAATGTAAATGGAATATCTCAAGTAATCATTTTGAACCTCATCTTCCATAAAAGTGATGATGTAACTACATACAAAGCTAAATATTTATTTGGTAAAAGACATTAATGAGAGACCAAGGTATACAACTCCACTACAAGTTTTTAAGATACGAATCAATGAAGATCAAATTAAATTAGGAAGAAAGATTAATATTGGAGGTGATTAGGCTCTTCTCTTGGTTCTTATCCTTAGTTGATTCTCTTTTATCCTTCTTTATGAAATGACTTGATATTACTATATATATGTTGTCATGGTAAATGTACCTATCTAGGCTAACTCTAATAATGGTAAAAGTTGAACATTAAGGCACATGAAGGATGAAAAATAGAATAAGGACCAAAAAAATCACTTAGGGCAAAGATGACCAACAAGTTGGACCAAGGCAGACTTATAAGGCATAATATTTTTACCAAGGATAAATAAATATCAAATAAAATCATGCAAATGTATGATACTTGGATAACAAATAGCTTTTTATGAGTGTTAGACATGCTTATGAGACTAATCGGCCAACATGAAGCTCATATTGGGTACAGACTAGTCCTAAATAGGCAGTTCAAACATAATAATGTCAATTATGATAATGAGTGAAAAGACACCAAAGAAAAGCATCTTGTAATAAATTTATGTGTTTACAATTACATCTTAGATTTAAATTCCATATACACTTCTTAAGTTATCAACCATTATATTTTCAAAAGTAGCACATTTTTACCAATAACCTTTTAGCACCTTTTAAATATTAAACCCTTGGAAATAATTGTAAATAATTCATTGATATTTGTGTTATGGTTGACACACTTGAAAAATAATGATGGCTAAAATTAAGGATCCTACATTTATTCTTAATGATATACCACTCACACATAATAATTTACAAAGTACAATTGTTGATGTTCCTTTATAAATGTATCCTTAACATTCAAAACTATTGATTATTAAAATCTCAATGGAAAGACAATGAAGAGATAATTTTATGGTGGATAAGAAAAATCAATTCAATATTATGACTCTTAACTTTATTTACACAATTGGGTATGTAAAACCAAATCTTTTTGACTTGGCACCTTCTATAGCAAATTTGGATGATATTAGACTACTTACATCGTGTATCCTTTCACATGTATGAATTTATTATATGTTTTATCATCCTTTGATAATTTTAATGTTGTATTGGTAAATCCATGGTTACAATAGAATAATCCAACAAAGGATAGGTCTAATATTTACATATATTTCATCTCTCAATATCATAATCCTTTCAAAGATTACACCTTAGGGATTAATCCCATGATTGTTTAACAATTTACACATCCCATCATGGGCTTAAATGTATACATCTTTCAACACTTTGAAATCACACATATTTTGTCACATTTTAGTTTTATATTTTACACAGTAAGGCATTTTCTCATTATATTTTTTTATCATATAGTGTGACACAATTCCCATTCTCATATTAATACTATCATGATTTGATGCACCTAGTCATCTACATCATGAGATTGAGTCCAACTTAAAATAATATATTTGCACTATGACATTTAGTTCTTTATAAGAAGTGTGAATGACTTTTTATATCCCACAATCAAGTGACTATCTCATATATCTAATTTAGGTTCTCCTATGACTCATGCTCACAATTCATGTACCATTTTTTTATGATTATTGTGTTATAACTAACTATTCGTGACTATTACGTTATACTTTTGATGACACTAATCACTTAGTCATGCTCACCTATATCCAGTGATTTAATTATATATCTTTATTATACCATAGATAATTACTTTTCATAGTTTTTTGTCTCTATATATCAAATTTCTTTCCTCCTTTGATTTTGATTGCATTATTCATATATCTTTTATATTTGACACTTTGTCACTTTCCTTCTTTTGCATCAATATTATTTTAACCACCTACTCTATGTTATTTGTTATTTTTTATTATCCCTCACCTTTTTATAGTTTATCCCATTCCAATCCCTTGAGCATGTTTCCAAATTATGACATCATATATCTATAAAGTGAGTGGCATTTCACTTAGAATGCACTGCATTTTGAGGAAAGTTTTGGGTTGTTTGGAATCTTCCCATTTTTCCTCTTAATTATGCCCCTTAGATTATATGTTTTTTAATATATATATTTTTTATTCTTTTTGTATTATCCCCTTGGATTTATTATTTCATGATTTAGTTAATTCTTGTACAAAATCATTTAAAATCAAAAACATTTGAAAACATGCAAATAAATCTATGTGTTCCTTTATATTTGTCAACAAATACATATCATGCTTATCTACCTATGTTAGTTGATTGCATATTCATTTTTTACACATGTTATTCTCCTAATATTATTTGAGTGGGTGAGATACATGATATAATGGCCATATATGAATATGCAATATCATATGTTATATAGTTATTTTCATGTCAATATCCTAAGGAGATTTATCATAATGGGGGTATGTTTCATGGTGGGTAAATATATAAAAAATGGATCTTATATGATTATATCACTCATTATTTTAATTTATCATATTCATTATACATATTTTTATGCAAGTTTATCACCCAATCCAACAAGTTGATGGGATAAATCCCTCTCATTTTAGGTTCAGTGGTTACCCACTCCAAGGCATGAGTTGTGGGTATTAAATTTTATAATAACCACATGGTGTAATAGTGATTTGAATGATGTGTTTATTTGTCACCATTTGATCACTCTAATACTTCTAAGAGGCTAATTTATTTTAGTACATACTTATTATTACTAAATCTACATTGGGCTTATTCACATATTAACCTATACTAAGACAATATGAATCTAGTCAAAAAAATAAAAAGAGGGTTAGGTAAGGAAAATAATAAAATTTTATTATGTCAAAAATAATAATATCCTTTAAACAAATTAATTTTTAAATATTGAGCATGTAATTTGAACTAATGTCTACCATGTTCTAGTAATAAATTAGAGAAAAATAGATGCAACACTTAGTTTAAGGATAATATTTGCAAACAATTTTTTTAGATTTGAGATAGATAGATATTTATTTGTAATAAATTGATAGCACGCACATTTAATAAAAAATTAGAAATAAATCATGATCTCTACACATTGAATAGTTAGAATAGTTATTGACTCAATCTAACTCTGGCAAATTATAAACGTTCATCAATATTACAACTTAATTAGCTCAATTTAAATTATTCGTGCATACATAAAACTTGAGAAAGATAATAAAATATAAGCTTATAGACTTTCCTATAAATTTTTAAGCTTGTATTGATATTAAGAAAATCTATCTCCTTTTAGGAGGTGAATTACAAATTATATATACGCCAATAATGGCACTGTCATGATAAAAATAGAGCACATGAATTAAATAAGTCACATAACTATAATTATAATATTAAATTACTCTAATAATTCTCCAAATAACTAAGGTTTATTTAGTATTTGAAAATTAGTTAAAGCCACTAAATTATTGGTACTAATAGCTATAACTCGGCCTGCATGTTGAATTTTAAGAACTAGTAAAATTACTATAAACTGTTTTCCATTCAACCTATGTCAAAAGTTGGTGTCCTAAATAAAACCTTTGATTTTATCAATAATACTTAATGATTAAAAAGTGGAGTATGAAAAATTTCATTAATTTTAGTTTCTCACTCATCTTTTTCTTTTGTATATATGAATAAATATATCATATCAATGTTGTTTCCTTCATTTGCATGTGCAATCCTATGTTCAAAGATTGACATGAAATGAATTATTTGGGTAGTGAAGTGAGTATGTGAGACTATTTACCCATTTGGCATCAAAATTTCATTATATTATCCTCTTTAAATAACTCTAATTTTTTTTCCATAAAATTATCGATAGTCTTGAGAATGGCATACATTTCATCATCTTGTTATTGAAGGGATGTCCTCATACTAACCACCAAAGTCTAAACTAAATTAATGTCCACCAAGGGTATTATTTTAATATGAGTACATAAGTCTTTCTTAATTGTATTGGTAAAATTATCTAATGTAGATTATAATTTCACAATATTGTCTTGATATAATTTAATTATTTTACTCAAAACAATGCTCTTACTCTTAGCTTTAACAATACTAATCAATAATTTGTACAAGGACTCCAATTTTTTCTCACCATAAATAGTAACATTGTCAATGACTAAAGCATTGGTCTACATTTCTAATGTGTGTGATCTTTCTTTCATCTCTTGAATAACCTTTTTGGACATGTCCCCTATATTACCAATGACCAATTTAAGGTCTTCTTCAAACTCATCTTTTTTAGCTGGTCTATTTTTTAATTTTCTTGTTCAAGGTGAAAATTTTCTCCTCAATCTCACAGATAATTATCTTATAATATTTGGTGATCTTTCTTATTATGACCATTTTCATTAATCTAGTAGCTTGTTCAAATTACTTTGTGACTTATAGGTTGTCAACAATCACTAAATCTTTCCTTTGTATTTTTACAACCTATAATTTTTGCATCCAATCCTTCCTTTTAGAAGAAAAACTAAGGGAAGCAATAGTAGAAGGTGGTAGATTCAAAGGAGATTAAAGCACTGACATAGGATTTATGGGGTTACCTGGCACAAAGATAATATATTTGGATGGTAGATTGAAATAAATAAGGGTATGTGATGTAGTTGAAGTGGAAACCACTAATGACAATGGGATGGAAGGTTATGTCACACCACCTCCTAGTGCCACTGATTTTTTTCTAAAATATTACGTAATAGTATTTCATTCATTTTTCCTTTTCCAAAGGGATATTTAGGCTTAGAAATGGTTCTACTAATAATGTTTGGCATCCCTATCATAATAGTGACTTTCAAAGGGGGTGATATTGAGAGGGCCCACTATAGACAATGTTTCATTGGATAAAAATAATTTGTATTGTGAAGACACATGTTTCACTTATAGAGGGACTTGCCTGTTCAATGCTATCATAGTGCCCACTATATAAGAAATAACAAGGATGACAGTAGGCATGGGAAGGGACTATTATTTCTTAATAGATGGGGCATGTGGAATGGATGTCTAAATTTGAGATACTATAGGGTGATCTTGAGATTGAGACACCATGGGTTTATTTTGGAGGACTATGGATGGGTCTCTAAGAGATACATGTCTATTCAATTAAGAATCATTCCCTTCAATGCTTGAAACACTAGGAGGAATAGTGGCACTTTAAATTTGTTTAAAATGAGGCATCACTATAAGAGTAGGGTTACATTGAGGGGTAGACTTAGGAGTGAAATGCCTTTTATAAACCTTGTGATATAAAAATACCTCTTAGGGAGTGTTACGTCAACATTATGTTCTTCTTGTAGAGGAATAAGTAGTTGAATAAGATGGTACATCCCCTAAATGAGGCATTATAGGTGAATAAGGATGGATATCATGCATATGATATCCCAAAGGGTTTGTTGGGAAATATGAACTTGTTCTTATGTAGTGCCCTCTAGATTATGCTCTTGTGATTTAACATGATCTTCAACAATAGATACTTGAATTAGAGAACTTACAAGGGGTGATTATATTACTTAATGTGTAGGATATGCTCTTTGAGAATCAAATTTAGGAGGAAAACCTTGAAATGTTATCTTCCTTAAGTGTAAGTCATTAAAAAGAAAGTTTTATTCATCTTGGGAATTGATAAATACCCGATCCAAGGTGTGATTTTCATGATAATATACTATGTGGACCTTCCCCCTTAATGGCCTTATATGTTCATCCAATACACCCTTGGGTTCCTAATGTTTGAGCTCATTATTTTAGAGTGCAAATAAGGACCTATGAGTTGTAGTATTGGCTAGTGATGGTCATACCTTGAAATAATACCTCCATATCTTGAAGGGTAGGGAATGCACAAGATCATATTTAATTCTCTTACATGAGCCATCTACTCCATGAATGATTGGATGTGCAATTTATTATTCTACTAATTTATTTGAATTAAATTTAGGTAGTGTCAATGGAGTATCCAACATGTCTTCAATTCTAATTATGGTGAAATCTAGGTAATAATAATAGGCACCAACAACTACCCATGATCTCCTTATTTATTTTAAAAATCTTGGCATAATAATTTTATTGATCATCCAATAAACTGATGGGTAGAAAAAATGAGAAATATTTTAGATGTTCTACTTGAATTTATGAATATATAACTTTGAGAAGGATGAGTGCACTATTATTCCAAAATGAGGGGTCCATACATGAATGTTTGGAAAATAAATTGTAACACAAATTACATCCATAAAATGACAACATATAAAAATTACCCTACTTCTTTACTCATATAACCTATCATGTCAAATTATAGTAAATGATCTCTCCAAAGGCATGGATTTTCCTATCATCAATTATCTGAAATGACCCTAAAAAAATTGAGCATCACTTCATTTATAGTACAAAGTGGACTTATGAATAGGTTTCACTACATGTAATTTAGTTTTACATAATTCACCCAAAATCACATAACTAAATTTACGTACATGTAACCCTTAATTAGGGTAATTACCCCTAGAATATTCTACAAGAAATATTATTACCCTATGAAATTTTCATGCAGTTTGGGGCCTATCATTATGTGGTCCATAACACTAAGCTCTAAACTATATGGGGTCAAACACCTTCCCAATAGAGCCACATAAGTGTCCTTATCCTACCTAAGAGACTCACGTCTATGAAAGTTTGGTTATTGGATAGGGTAGAAAAACACTATTTTTTCAGAATCAAGATACTTAGAATTTTTTAATAAGTACCTAGACAATTACACAATATTTACATCATCAGGGAGAAGGTTATTGGAAAATAGAAGTTTCTAGTTATTCATAAACTGATCTCATTGTACTCATAATCAGGAAAATGCAACCTTTAATTGATACAAGTCAATATTCATAATGTTGAAGAATTATCATACTACTATTTAATCAAGGACTTTTACCATACCCAAGGTCAGCAATGAAAATGTAGACATATAAAATCCATAAGAACATAATAGCTTGAAAGATGCCTTAATTTGTTAAACTTTACATAAGCAAGGAATTCACAATGGTGTTATCCATTTAGGACATTATACCATGATCTTATAAATTTTAGGAATCATTGCATCATACTCATCCACTTTTCACTTATCACAATTGAGGTAGGTTGCATTACTCAAAATAATTTACTCTTTGTATTAGAACAAAACACTATGGTTCTCATCAAAGATAGATGACATCACACAAGTGAGCCTCCATCATGTGATCACCTTAATCAAGAAATAATTAATTTTTTTAAAAATGAACACAAAATAAACCATCATGTAGGTCAACAACTAGGGTCCTAGCCCTTATATTTCTACCCATTTTTCATTTGATTTAATATATATGAGAACTATTTGTCCTTAATGAACTAGATAATTTATTCTAAAAATACAAGGTTATATTAACCATATTTAATTTATGCAATTCCTTTTACTACATTTATATATTAGCTTTTCCATGTTAACTCTATCATAAGCCTATAGGTATTTATTCAATTCAAAAATTTAGAACTTACAAAAAAAATTACATGCATTACAATATTACATATCTGTACACTAACTTGCATATTCCATTTTATGTCAAACATACATAACTGAAATAATAATCCTTCAACACAACTTATATGGAGTAATTAAATATATAGTCATCTCCATTAATCTTCATAAGTTTTATAACACTTGACTTCAAATGAGTATAGGGTAACAAGTATTATACTCCTCTACACTTGTGGAGGAATGAATTAAATTTCCCAATATCACCATTATGAAAAATAAAAATCATTTATGGTAATAAATCATGCCCACACATTTGTAATAGCTTTATGCTATATGGACACCATCGTGTCACTTACCAACATTTGTTAGCAATTTGGTTAACACCATCGTTCCATTTACTACAACCAACTACATATTAAAATTTAAAACCAAAAAGAAAATAGCAGTCTCTTTTCTACACATGATCATTCTTACCCATACTAGGGTCAATCCACATTTTAAATCATAAGCTTAACTACCCACTATGCACAAGAATAGGTAATTGATAAATAGAATTTATTCTAATGGCCATTAACTTCCAATTGGAGTCTTAATAATGAAATAAATGAAATATAAAACTTATAAATTAATTTCCAAAAGCATATAAAATTGCATTACCTCGTATTATATGAATACAATTTAGCTCAAGTGCTTTTACACTTGGTCATAGCATACTAGTCATTTTCCAAAGCAGGGTGATGTTCACAAGGCAACACAATGTTCAGCAAGGTTAATGATATATCCAACATAATGCATATTATGTTTATGTACATCAATACATGAATTAACAAAATTTTAAATATCCATTAACTATAATCGTAATTAATACTAAAAATATGTTTATGCGTAGCAACTAACAAAATAAGATATGGATTACAAATGTAATTATGCCATGAACTCAATGGTATTGTCCAT
>JARHVA010001913.1:2182500-2297500 GCA_037957365.1 Torreya grandis
GTTGTTACATTATGGTATTAGAGATGAGTCTCAAAATATAGGACTTAATGTATCTGTTGGTTGAATATTTTGTCTATTAGCGTAATAGTAAACAAAATAGGTCTGATCAACCAAAGTAGGAAGATTAGTCATCTAAATGTGTAAGTTTATCACATCAGAAGGAGACTGCTCTCTCCTCTCATCAAGGGGAGGTTCCCTGTGGATATATATATATATATATATATATATATATATATATATATATATATATATATATATGTATGTATAGACAAAAAATAATACTCAAGGGTAGAACAAGCCATCCATCTCTCTTTATTCAGACATGATGTGTGTAAAACAAAGGAAAAACTCAAGGGAAATGATAGACAACACTCCTCTTCTTTCAGAAGAACTATTCAGCCAGCCATAAGAATACTCTTGGAAATAAAAGTAGAATGTAACCGAGGGTGTAGTAACTAGCAAATTGAGATATAACACAAAGTCTCTACTTGAAATGCTCAAGAGTAATATATGAAGGACAATGAGGGCACCAAGTCTTCTCAAAGTCCTTTACACAGCAATGAAAATAAAACACACTGAAGACAGCGATGGGGGCACAAAGTCTCTCCATAGTTGATTCTTCAGGACACCTTCTTGACTATTTTTACTAATCTTGCTTATTAAATTAATGGAATAGAAAATATATCAAGGAAAAAGACATAAGAACAGTTTCCTTAATGACAAAGAAATCATAGCACAAAGTCTAAAAAAGTCCCTTGCTTTCTTATTCTAGTAACAAAATATGATTAACAGACTGAGCACAAAGTCTCAATGATGCCTCTCAATTTGGGCAGAGTTTCATTTAGATTGTAAAAAAAGTGATCCATTTACAATGAAAGAAAGTCTCTTATATAGCCACTTCAAGAAGGACTCGAGAATAGTAATACATCATGATGCATTGGGAACTGTTAGGAAAATAGGCTAGAACTTTGGGGCATTTTACCCATTTGATCTTCTCAATGTAGATAAACAAGCCACACAATTGAAATATTGCAACTTTCAATGTCCACCTGGTGGTCTGATCTTGTCTTCATCGTTCCTCCTTTTCTGGTTAATTGAATTGGGTCCTGGATTCATTCGTTGTTCTGTCTTTCCTTACTTTTTGCTAGTTTTGTTCTTGAATTTTGGGAATGCATTCGGGTCTATGAATTCAAAGGATCAACGGCTATTTCATTGTCTTCAATTTGATGTTAGTGCACCCATCACTATGTTTCCAATGGCTAGTTGGTTGTGTTGAATTTGACGTCTTCGGGCACGTCACCCCTTGGTTCTCTTCTTTTGGCTTTCAGCTTGCCCTTTCAAGCCTTAATAAATGATCCTTGTCAAGTTAGAATATCCCTTTATTTTGGCTGTTAAGAGTCCCCCGCAAGGGCACCTACCCTTCGGGGTCCTTCGGTAGCCCTTTGCCTTGGTAGTTCCCATGGACAAATCCCTGGGCTTTCTCCCGTGAATGTTTCCCATAGACATTTTCCCCAAGGAAAATTTGCATGGAAAAAAAGCTTGGGGAAAATTCCCATGGATAAAAAGCCCAGGGAAAATTCCCACAGATAAAAATTCCGTGGAAATGTTGACTGTTCTTTGAAAATTCCTTCGGGGTCTGCGGCCACTTAGAATTCTTTCAGACTTTTTGTCCGAAGGAATTCCTTCAGACAAAAATATGAAAGAATTAAGTCTTAGTCAATTTTTAAATGCCTTAAACAAACATGAAAGAATTACCTTTTAGCCTCCTTGAAAAACGACCCTTTCGAAGGGTGCTTTTATTGACTAAGTGTCCTCCACAAGGGTACTTGTCTTTCGGGAAGCTTCCTTTTGCATTAAACCATCCCTTTAAACTTTGGCAATGAACCATTCCATTGAACCAAGATGTTGAACCAATCGGTTGAACCAAAAATGGTTCAAGCCAATGGTTTAATGAATTAACTAAGCATTGAACCGAACATTAAACTTGCCTTTGAAGCAAAACATTGAACCTTTAGACATTGAACTAGAGAATGAATTGAGTGAAATAAAGTGTTGAACCACATGGTTAAACTGAGCCATTAAACTATTCCTTTGGTTGAACTGACCGTTGAACCTTGAACCCGTTGAACCTTGAACCACAGTGGTTCAATGGTTCAACGATTCAAGCCGCCTTGATTTGGCCAAGTGTTTGGAATCTGATGAACCAATTGCAATGATTGAACTTTGAACCTTGATAAAGAACTTAACTCTTGCCAAAGACATTGAAATTTTTGAACCTTGAACACGTTGAACCTACTTCTGGTGTTTGCCGATGGAGATTTCTGTTTGAACCAAGGCACTGCAGAGTCCATAGATTTTTCTTCCTGCTGAGTCTGTAGATTCAAGCCTGTAGAGTCTGAAGATTTTTTGAGAAGCTTGGAAAATGAGGAATTTGAATGTCTAGGAATTTTTTTGGAAATGGAAGATACAATTTTGGTCTGTAAGACCAAAAATATTTCAAATGTTGTCCCGAAAATGACAGCTATTTTTTGGGGGACAACAGTATCCACTAATTCAAACTTATTATCCTAATAAATAGTAAGAAAAATAGTGCATGCTAGACCAAGAGGTGAAGTTAATTTGAATATTAAACCCCTTATTGATCCAAATCAATTTGCCACTGAGAAAGCTATAAAGTTAGACCAAATCCTTGCAATCATGTAAGATACTAGGAATCAAATCATGGCCCTAGAATAGGAAGTGTATGGCCATGAAGAGGAAAATGATTAGAAGGAACTTTTAGATCATCCTGATGACCAATAAAATATTCAAAAGTAGAGGTATGAGGAGGTACCATAGGGTGCGAGAGCTCGAGTAGTTGCAGAGTTGGCATGAGATATAAAAAAGGTGAATCCACCGAACTTATATGAAACTATTTTAGGGTATAGAGATGAAGCATGAATGATAAAAATGGAGAATTATTTCAAGATTCATAATTATTCTAAAGTCACAAAATTAGTCTAGGGAGTTTATCATCTTGTTAGTGAAGTAATGACTTGATGGAAAAATAAGAAGCTTGAGATGAACCTTGACTCAACCACCACTACTTGGGAATAGTTTGTGACACTATTTAGGTCATGATGGATTCTATAGTTTTATTTTAATTAAAATCTTACATATTTTCAATATATTCAACAAGGGGATTTGATGGTGAATGAATACTAAGAGAAATTCACCAAGCTTTTTAAGTATGTACCTCAGTATAAGGTAGATGAGAGGTTCAAAATCAAGAAATTCATCATGAAGTAGATGTACATGGTCCATCTACCATGGATCAAGTATTTGAGAAGGCATTTAAGTAGGAACAAAAATTGAAATCTCTTTCCCAAGTCATAGATAATTTTAAAAATAATTTTGGAAGTTCTAAACCAAATTTCAAGAAGAAAAATTAGAAGTAGAAGAGTGGAGATTTTAAGGGTCAGTTTAATAGTGGTTTACGGAACATAAAACCTGGTAATGATTTCAAAGGTGGTTTTAAAGAAAACTAATAGTCTGAGATGCAAGGACCAATTGGAGGTTACTTTATTTTTGGAGGTGACCATTTTACATGAGAATGTCTTTAGGATAAGTCAAAGAATAAGGGTTCAACTTTTCAATAAGGTACGTTCTAATAATGGATTCATGTATCTATTGATAATCGATAGGTTGAGTATAAAGCTTCACCCATATAACTATTAGGTATTTTGTTTGATCATCTAGTTTATATTTAAATTTATATATGAACTAAAAAATGTTTCATTACTCCTATAATGCTTAGTAAATTGTCTATAAAGGCTAGAGTAATGGAAAATGCATGGTTGGTATAATATGAAAATGAGTCAAAGGTTAAAGTTTACAAGTGTCTAGTCAAAGTAGAGATTAGATTGCCTAAATTCACTATAGTAGTATATATTTATGCATCACCATTAAGATCATATGATGTGATCCTAGGAGTCAATTGGATTGTGAAGAATAAATCCAAGATTGACTATTTTCTAAAGAAGGTTGAGTGTTAAGATGATTTTGAAAATCAGACACAACTTCATGATGAGAGAAGGGAATTAAAGCTAAGACATATTTATGAAATTTAATTCAAAAAATCCCAAAAGAAAGGATGCAAGGCATTTATCATTAAGATAAATGAAATGGAATAATATAAAGAACCATCTATCAAAGATTATTCTTTTCTAAAAACTTTCATGATGTGTTTTCAGAAGAATTACTAGGATTAACACTTAAGTGAAAGTTTGATTTCTTGATTGATATCATACCTAGATCAGAACCAAATTCTAAGGCACCATAAAAAATGACAACTAATGAATTGGTTAAGTTAAAGGCAAAAATTTAGGATTTGTTGTTAAAAGCATTGATTCAATTGAGTGTGTCACTATGGGGTGATCTAATTATCTTCATCAATAATAAGGATGGCACTCTTCGCCTGTGTTTAGACTATAAAATGTTGAATAAAGTAATGATCAAGAAAAAATATCCATTGCCATGTATTGATGATCTTTTTGATCAAATGTGAGGGGAAAAAGTCTTTTCTAAAATTCATCTTAGAGTAGGGTATCACCAGTTAAGGATATGTGAAGAGGATATTCTAAAAATAGCGTTCAAGACTCTATGGGAACTATGAGTTCAAAGTGTTACCATTTGGATTAACTAATGCTCTAGTAGAATTTATGAATCTTATGAATAGTGTGTTTAGAGATTTTATGGATCATTTTATGTTGGTCTTTCTAGATGACATGCTCATTTATTCTAAGGACGAGGAAGAGCACTTGTAACATCTAGAATTGGTTTTACAATATTTATGGAAGCATAGATTGTATGGTAAGTTTTCTAAGTGTGTATTTTCCAAAATAAAGTGCAATATCTAAGACAAATTATCTCTACAGATGGTATTTCTATAGATCCAACAAAGATAAGAGACATAATGGAGTGGTCGACACTAAAGAATGTGTATGAGGTAAGAAATTTAAAAGGATTAGTGGGTTATTATGGAAATTTCATTTCAAATTTATCTAAGATAGCTAGTCCAATTACCTCAATTCAATATAAAAATCATAGTTTCATCTAGTCAGATAAGTGTGAGGTAGCCTTTCAAGAGTTGAAAAGGAGGCTTAATTCAATACTAATGCTAAGAGTTCCCAATTCTAATGATCAATTCTCAGTGATCACCGATACATCTAGGGATGGAATTGGAGGATTTATTATGAAGGATGGTTTAGTGGTAGCCTATGAGTTAAGGAAACTAAATCCATTGAGGTGAATCATTCCCCTTATGACCTAGAACTTGCATAAATTATACATGATTTGTATGTTTAAAGGCATTATCTATTAGGAAAACCATTTGAGCTCAAGACTGATAATTTGAAACTCAAGTACATATTCACCCAATTGAATCTGCATGCTCATCAAAGATGATAGTTATAGTTATTATCTGATTATGATTTTAAAATTAATTATATCAATGGTAAGGAGAATAGAGTAGATGATGCTCTAAACTATATCAGGTACATAACAATCATGGATAATATCAAGAGTAATTTTAGAGATCAAGTGATAAAATTATTACCAAGAGATGAATTCTATAATCAATTCAAGAAAGCATTGTCTAAGAATCCCAAGTTTAAGGGATTCAAGATAGAGAATGATGTTCTTTTACAATGAAATGGTAGGATGTATGTGTTTGATAGAGATAATATTAGGTGCATAATGTTAAAATAACTACATAATGCCTCATATTTAAGAAATATAGGAGTAACCAAGATCATGGCTGAGCTTAAATCACTCTATTTTTGGAAAGGAATTAAGAGAGATGTAGCATATTTTATATCTCATTATTTGGAATGTCAACATGTGAAAGTTGAACATGTGCATTTGACTAGATTTTTATATCTACATGACATAGCAAAATGGAAATGATAGGTGCTCAATATGGATTTTGTCAAATATTTGTCATTATCATGAAACATGCATGATATGATCTTGGTAGTAGTTGACAAACTAACTAAGGTAGCTCACTTCATACCAGGTAACTTGATAGATGATGCACCTATACTTGCAAAGAGATTCATGAAATAAGTGTATCTATTACATGAATTTTTAGAGAAAATCATTTTAGATCAAGATCTGAAGATGACTTCTAGGTTTTGGTTGACTTTGAATTTAGTGTTGGATACTCAGTTGAAATTTAGTACTATATATCACCCACAACTTGATGGGCATACCGAGTGACTTAACTATATTTTAGAAGATCTCTTTTGTATGTATTTCATGGATCAGTAATACAAATGGGAGTACCTTTCATTGGTTGAGCTTACTTACAAAAACTCATACCAATCAACATTGAAGATGGTTCCATTTGAGGCATTGTACAAAAGGAGGTATAGAACACTAATCAGTTAGGATAGGTTAGAAGACAGAGTAGTCTTTGGAACTAAGATGCTTTCAAAAATGAAATAGCAAGTTAGGATAATTAGATAGAGCTTGACTAAGGTCAATGACAAAAATAAAAGTTTTTCTGATTTGAAGAGAATAACTAGATAATTTTTTGTTGGCAATAAAGTGTTTCTATGGATTAAGCCTCAAAAAAGCTTGACTAAATTTGGAAAGTTAGTAAAAATTTCACCAAGATATGTGTGAATCTTCAAGTTTTTAGAAGTGGTCAACCTTGTAGCATATAGGCTTGCATTGCTACCAGCTCTAGCTCTTTTGCATAATGTATTCTATGAGTCTTATCTTAAAAAATATGTTGTTGATCCTTCACACGTATTAGATTGTAATGGTTTACAATTTTTGGACCCTATGGTGGTCATGGTAGAATCAATAATAGTAATTGACACTCGTAAACTTCATTTGTATAATAGAGAAGTATCATAGTGTAAGGTCTTGTGGGACCAATATTCTAAGGATAGTGCCAATTGGGAGGACTATGATGAGTTTTACAATTCATTTCCATATTTGTTTTCTTAATTTTTTGTTGCATATTATATTATTTTCTAATAAATAATGCTTTAAATTTATACATGTGTTTGAATAAATGTCATCGGGATGATGACCAAATTTAGGGGGAAAGATGTCACATCTTGATTTTTCTCTAAGATGAATAACCTGTTTGATCTATTTGTTTTTTTGGTTGATTAGTTGGTTAACTAATATTTGATTAATCTTGATGATATATGTTGATTATGGGATAATTTGTGTTGCTTAATTTACATGATTAGTTTTCTATGAGTTAGCAGTACTTTTATATTCTGTATATTATGATCATGTTTATACAACAATATTTTATAGATATAATGATGTTTGGGGATAACTACCTTCATTATTATGAGGTGGATGCAGGATAAATTCTTCCCTTAGAATGTAAAAGAAGGAGAGTATCATCAGAGAGGGTAGTTTAGATGGAGACATTGGGGGATGATAGAGAATGAATCTAGAAATCTTTGCACACACCACTTAATATATCATGTTGTGTAATTAATTATTTGATATAGATAACATAACATGTTTTATATACTTTTATTTTAGATGATTGTTAATATGCTTTCTAGTATAATCTTGTTTGCTAATGATGATCATGTTGATTTTTTGAGTGATTTCACTAGTTTTGTGATCATAATAGTTTATCTTATATAATGCAATTATTTGACTGAATGATTAAATTTGGTTATGTTTTACTTACTTTACTACATTGTTAAGTATGGCTATATAATATAACTATATGATATTTTAACATATTTCATTATTGTTATTTGATTTATAGGATTTAAATAATAATAATTAAAGATTATTATTATTAAATATATGCTAAATTTATATGTCAAAAGATATAAATAACATTATTTTAATATATTTATATTTGATTAACTTTGACCCAACGGTTGATATATATATATATATATATATATATATATATATATATATATATATATATATATATATATATATATATATGAATACATTTTTTTAAATTGTTAAATGATTTTAGTAAATCATTGTATTTGCTATGTATGTTAGTAGATAGGATAGTAACACACACACACACACACACACACACACACACACACACACACACACACACACACACACACACACACACACACACACATAGTTTTTAATCTACTAACATACATAGCAAATACAATGATTTACTAAAATCATTTAACAATTTAAAAAAATGTATTCACACACACACACACACACACACACACACACACACACACACACACACACACACACACACACATTATTTTTAATTGTTAAATGATTTTAGTAAATCATTGTATTTTCTTTGTATGTTAGTAGATATCATAGGAACATGGAACTATAGTCCTCTAATACATACGAGTATTGTCATGAAATGTAATAATTATTCTATTTAATTTGATTGATAACCATTGCATGTGAATATATTAGAGATCAACTAGTTGATAGTCTTTGCATGGAATAAACTTGGAGATTATGTGACTTATGGATGAGTTGGTCGATGATTGTTTATTAAATCAATGACATATAGATTTTATAGGAATATAAAATGATTATTATGGAATTCTTTAGAAGTGTCAGGATAATTAGGGTTTCTAATCATCTATTGACTTTGAGTTAACCATCATTTTGGAGAATAGAATGGAGGTTACTGTGCAATGCATGGTAAGACTCTATGAAAATTTGTTGAGCAATTTATGCATGCATTTATACAATTAGTTGAATTAGTTATTAATGGGAGAGAGTAAGACAATTAAAAGAATAAAAATAATATAATAGGGGCTATGGATGGTACATGACATAGAGGATAAATTTGCATAAAAAGAAGAAGGTGATAGTGAATAAAGGTGAAAGGATTATTACATGGCTTCTTGGTATTCATACATTTACTAGGTTAGTTTTGTAATTAAAATTCTTATGTGAAATAATGAATAGTTTTTTTCTGAATATGTTTTGGTTAATGGTTTCTTTGTTTGAATCTTAGAAAAAAAATGGGTTGTATGTGGAGCCTTGTGGAAGGTTTGGCCTCCATAAAAACCAACATTCAACTCAGGGTAACCTGAGGGTTTTTGGGTAAAGCCATAGAATTTTCATGATTGTATAGTATTCTATGAAATCTTGTCTTAAACTCCTCTCTAAGTTTAAAAAACCTTGTTCATATTAGGAAGCTATACTTGCTAGATATATACATTGTGGCTCAATTTTATATAGTCAAATCAATTTGTATATATTAAATTTGGGTATTTATAATATGGATTGAAAATTTGGATAAATTATGGGTTTGATTTTATATAAACCTATTTTGGATTTCAGATATAAAATATGAATTTCATTATACAAAATAGGGTCTATAAATATATATACACAAATATATAAAGGTATATATATGGGTAAAACTGATGATAAATATATACATATACTTATTATATATATATATATATATATATATATATATATATATATAACTTGATTCATAGGGTTTTAAAGGGTGACTGTGTACATATACATTTATATATAACTCTGTATTTTGAAAATATCAGACTTTAATGGATGGAAATATGCAATACATTCTAAAGGAAGTATAAATTTATACTCTTGGATATATAATAAATCCTTGTATTATTCATACTTGTTTAAATTGGGTAACTTTTAGTTTAGTCTTATGTATCAAGTATGGGTTGATGATTAAATGACTGTAGATGTACATTCAAACTTATGATGGGATATATACTTGATTTTTTTAAATCAATATGGATGATTTAAGTTTTAAACTGTGTTCATAATATACATGGATTCTTCATAAATTTGGATGTGACTACATATTGTGTCATTTGGATTTGTCTTGAATTATAAAAGACTTTTGCTCAATCAATATAGGGACTAGTACATGGGTTTAAATTGTATAATTGCATAGTTTATTTGGTAAATTTGTGTTGTGTTATTAGAACCCATGTGGGGTAGAGTTGACTATGTGTTTTTTTATGCTCATTGTAATCAATTTAAAATAACAAACATAAATCAAATGATTTGGTATATTTGATTTAATAGTTTGATGGACAAAGGAATAACTATGTATATTGATAATATTCTATGTGTTTATTTATTAAGAACAATGGAAATACTTAGCTTAGAGAAAAAATTTAATAGGGCCTTTGGTTTATGAACTGACTGTATACTTAGTGTATACAATATACTCTAAGAAGAAATATAGTGGATGTCATCTTAGGAGTATACAACATAGAAACAAATTATTTCATCTGATTATTTATTGAAAAATAAAATGGGAAAGAAATACACCATACATACATACATACATACATACATACATACATACATACATACATACATATACATATATATATATATATATATATATATATATATATATATATATATAGAGAGAGAGAGAGAGAGAGAGATTTGTGTTATGCATATAAGTGTTATTTACATAACAATGTGTAACTAATGTTTGTTTATATTTTAATGTTTAAATATAAAGCATAAAATTAATGTATTTGTGAATTTAAATACATAGCATAATAGTATGTTTGGATTGGATTTTTTTATATGTTGAATATGAATAATTTATAGCCTGTGATATAGTGTTGATTTATAAAAACATAACATTATAAGTTACTTAGTATTATAGGTAATTGATAGTTTCGATGTGATCATACTAGGATGGTATGTTTAAGGCTATTTTATGATTTTTGTTTATTATATGTAATATACTAGAGAAATGGATTCATTTCACTTCATTTGATGGAATAAATGAATGCATTAGATATTTTTGTACTTAGCATAATTTTGATTTACTAAAGGGAAATATTTTTATTAATATATTTATTGTTACTGAATCTCGCATTCATGACTCTAATTAATCAGTAGATGGATTCCACTAGATTAATTAGCACCATCAATGCAAGATGAAGTGTAAAATTGAGTGGTGAGTATGAATTTGAGTGATCTTAGAGATCATTTATTATTGAAAACTTTGGCTAAATTAATGTTTGATAAACATTATCATTTCATATGTTGATATAGTTTTCATATTTGTATGATATCATATTAGAATGGATTTATTTATGGTACACATTATGTATTAGATATCTTTACACATGGGTTCTGGTTTGTTATTTTAGATTTTCACACTATCATTATCTACCCATCCATGAAGGACCATCATCTTGTTTGGAAGATAGTGTGAAGGATCTATGGTCCATGGTTGGTGTGGAAAAGTGCTCAGATGATGCTCTCCCTCCTAGCTAGACTACTATACTTGAGACTACACTTGAGATTACATATTGATATTTGAGTCATGGAGACTATGCTTAAAGGAGCTTTGTATCATGTTTTATTATTTGAGATATTTTTATGCATTGATGAAAACTATAATATTTATACATTCTACTTCTACAATAGTTGTTGTAATATTGTATTAGTTGTTGCTAAATTTGTACTATTTCAGTTATGATGATATGTAGTATTATTTATTGTTTCAGTAGTGATCATGATTTTTATATCTGTTCATGGTGATTCTGAGCTAAGTGGATTAGCTATAACCTATATGGTTGACTAAATTAATATATTTAGTTAAATATCACTAGTTAGGTTTCTCGTGGTAAAATCTATATGTTGAATATGTGTATTTAATTTAAAAAAAATACTATTACAATATTTCAGTAAAACCTGGTTGGGTTATTACATAGAGACTTATTAGGATTTAAAATAAATATAAATGAATATTTTTTTTTCAAAACATGATTTTGGGTAAGTACACAAATTTGGGTGACAAAAAGGGGCCTAACTGTGGACATAGTTTTCTTAAAAATTGAAAAATTTAAACTTCTATAGATTATTTGAGATGGATACACTCAAATTTGAAGATGGTATAAAAAACATGAATTGTAGTATTTCAAGCCTATTTTTCAAAACACTATTTTAAAAAAAATGGTTAAGTACATCAAACATCTAAAATTTAAAGAACCCCCATTTTAAGGAAAAAATAATAGATAATTGTCTATACGACATGACCTTTTTATAGCAAAGTTTGGTATTTTTTGAAACCCTTTTGTGGAAATTCAAATAAGATCATCTAGTTTGTGACTTATATTTTATTTATTTTTAACAATTTTTTATATTAATTTTACAAGTAAATAGATCTTTAAAACTAATAAAAAATGGATAGATGGTTGTATAATCTCCATAACTCCCTAAAAAGAAAAAAAAATAGTTTTTTTTAATGTGTATAGAATTAGGCCTAGTTTGTGACTATATAAGTATTTTCACATTTGGATCAACAAAAAAAAAATACTTAAACATATCTAGGCATGTATGTTTTTAGAAAGTAGTGGCCTAAAAAAGCCATAGTTAGAAATCAATATAGATAGAAACCTTAAAATAGTCCAAAAATTAAAAAAAAACATATATTTGGAAAGAGGAGATCATTATTGTCATCGTGGCAATAATTTTATGAATTGACTTATTGAAATTCATATTGTATTTGGTGATGGAAGTTGAATTTTATTATTTTCTATCAAAGATCTCATATTTGACTGTGTGTTGACATGCCCAAGCCTTTGACTCAAGAATCCAAGCCAATTCCAAGCCAAAAGGCCTAGTTTTTAAATTCAAATATAACATAACATGTAGCATTATGTTTACATTACACACAAAAATAAAAAAGATGTATTTATACATGTTTATGTTTATATCTATTCACATTATATATATATATATATATATATATATATATATATATATATATATATATATATATATATATTTTAAAGTGGAGTGTATTAATATATACACTACCAAAAAAGGACATAATTGATATAGTGATGTGATTTTGGTGCATTTACACTCTTGAACATAATTTTGACTATATAAAATATGGTTTATGGTTCAACTAGGCCTAGTTTCATTAAAAAAATGAATGAAAGAGTCAAATTTTTTAATGGAGGAAACTAGGGACAATTTATATGCCTTGCATGTAACTATGACTATATGATGTGATTTGGGGATAAATTAGCTTAAATTTATGGATATATGTAGTGAATTGATGTAATTAGTGATGTAATTTAAGTGAAATTGAGCCTCATTAACCTAATTTTGACTATAAAAGATGTAACTTTGGGATCTTGACCCCAATATAATACCAAAATAAACCAAATAGTCCATTGATTCAATTTGAAGGCAATCAAGGGTAATTTGAACCCGTTCGACCAAATTATGACTATAAAATGTGATTTGGGCTTTAATTAGCTCTAATTTTAGTAGAGAATAAAATAAAAAATCATTTGGTTTGATGATAGATGGAATTTTGACATGTATAAGACGTGGTTTGAGGCTCTATAAACTCCAATGTCATCATGTAATGAATGAAATAATCAATTGGTTCACTTTTAAAGGCAATTAGGGTCAATATAATCCACTTGAACCTAATAATGATTATACAATGTGATTTGAGGCTAAATTAGATTTTATTTCATCATAACTTGAGATAATTAGTCAAATGGTGTAACCAATGACATGATTCTATAAAAATTAAGCCACACTCAAACATAGTTTGAATTGTATATGATGTGATTTTGAGTGAAATTAACCCTGATGTCTTCATATAATGAACCAAATAATTGATTCATTTAATAAAGTAGGTAATTAAGGAAAATTTGAGACCTTATAACCTAATTACAAGAACATGACGTTATTAGGAAATAAATTAGCTTTGATTCTATCATGAATTAATCTAATTAGTCATTTGGTGTAATTACAGACATGGTTTGGGCCAAATTGAGCCATGTGGATATAAATTATGGTTATGATTTAGGGTTTAGAGTTTTAGTCAATGTAAGATGGATGAAATTAAACCATGTGAGCCTAATTTTGACTACATAAGATGTAATTTGGGGGTCAATCAACCCCAATATCACAATAAAACAAAGTAAATAGTCCATCAATTAAATCATGAATGAATTTAAGACCAATTTAAGTCCACAAGAAGAGGATGTGATTTGAGACTAAATTAATCATGAATTTATTCAATTAGTCAATTTTTATAATTAGAGACATGATTTGGGCCAAATTAAACCCTGTAAACCTAAATTATGTCTCAATCGATTGTATAGGATACAACATATGGCTTAATCAATATTTTAATTATATGAAAAATACAAATACAAAGGCAATTGAGTCAATATAAACTTGTTGAACTAAAATTTAATTATAATATGTGATTTAGGGATAAATTAGCTCATATTTCCTCACATATTGAGCCAATTAGTTGATTTTTACAATCAATGATGCAAGTTGGATGAAATTCAACCCCATGAACCTTGTTTTGACTATATAAGATGTAATTTCAGGGTCAATAGACTGCACTGTAATATCACCATAAACCAAATAGTCCACTTATTCAGTCATGAAGGAAATTAGGGTGAATTTGATCCCCTTCAACCTAACTACAAGTGAAATACATGCTTTAAGGCTAAATTATCTCTAATAATGTCATGAATTGATCTAATTAGTCAATTGGGATAATTAGAGATGTGATTTGGGCCATATTGAGCCTTGTGAACCTAATTATGGCTTAGGGTTTAGGTTTTAGGGTTATAATTAGTTGATGTAAGTTGGATGAAACTAAACCTTTTGAACCTAATTTTTATTATATAAGATGTAATTTGGGGGTCAGTCGACCCTGATATCATAACAAAATAAATAAAATAGTCCATCAATTCAATTGAGAAAGAAGTTAAGGCCAATTTGAGTCCTTTCAACCTAACTGATAAGAGCATAATGTGATTTGGGGCTAAATTAGTCATGAATTGATCTAATTAGTCAATTAGTGCACTTAGAGACATGATTTGGGTTTAAAGTAGTCATGAATTGATCTAATTAGTTAATTTTTATAATAAGAGATGTGATTTGGAGATAAATTAGTCATGAATTGATCGAATTAGTCAATTGGTGTAATTAGAGATGTGATTTGGGTGAAATTGAGCCCCATTAATCTATATTATGGCTTAATTAATTGTATAATATGCAACATATAGTTAAATCACCCCTAAAATTATATCACAAATGCAAATACAGAGGTAATTATATAGGATTACATGGCATTAAAAGGAATCAAAGTATTATTTATCTAGTCATGGGTGATGATTCTCATTCAAGGAAAAGGAAGTAGTTAAATCAAAAAAACTAGAGCAATTGCAAGAGTTGAGAAGAAAAGAAAATGTATGAATTCACTCATTTCACTTAAGATAAGGTATAAACACTATCCCTAGTGAATAAAATGTTTTAGATAATGATGAGAAAAAATAATGAATTAGATAATAATGAAGAATGTTTACCTAAAAATCTAAATTATGTTGTAAGTCCACATTCAAAGTAAAATGTTTTTGATTTTGTTAATGATAAATAAATTAATGATGATTTACCCTTTAACAATGAAAAAATTCATGAAAACACATAATGATGAAATAAAAAATGAATAAAATGCCATGGAAACACTAAAAAATGAAAGTAAAAATGAATAAACTAGTGGTGAACATAATGATCTTGAAACACCCTCTCAATAAATTCCACTATTAACAACACCTCCAAGGATTATGCATATAAAAGGCATTTATTTAATTGAAGTTGATAAAAATATTTTGAAACCAATACAAAAAAAAATGTCTAACTTCCATTCAAGAAGAATACTTGAATTTTTTGGGGATAATTTATTTAATAAATAAGGTTTTGATAGTCAAAAATGTTAATTGTTTGTTTTGTTGATGAAATTTATTAAGACGAGACTTATAATGCACACCCTACGACTAAGAACATCTAACATGGATAATGAAAAAAATTAAATTGTTGAAAATATACATGATCCATATTATACTATAGGACTAGAACCATGCCACAAAGATTGTAATGCTTTTTGATGTATAGTCACAACTTGTACAATAAGTGGTCAAATAGGAAAAAAATGATTTATTTCAAAAACTAGTCAAACACTGGAGATAAATAGAAAAACATTAATAAAATTATTTGTAAGATGTAAAATACCTATTTATTCTAATACCATTGAGATTTGGGCATTATTTGGTAGGCTTAAATAAAAGGACACAGCTATATGCAATTCTCTTAAATATTTACTTGTACGAATTTGAAGAGACAATACAAGAGTTTCACTCAATACAAGAGATGTATTGAAAACAAGAGTTGGTTATTGTAACCTTGAACCACATCTAAAATATTTATTGGATATGACCCAAACACAATTGTACTTTAAGTTTTTTTTTTAAAATAGCCCCAAATTTATATTAGTCAAACACATTTTTAGATGGCTTAACCATTTTGCATAAAAATAAATCACACACGAACATTTTGTTTTTGTAGGCAACATGTTGAATTTTCAATGCACTATGATTTTTTTCACCACATATGTTATACTTTGTATATCAACAACATTTTATAGGAGTGTGGCATATAAGTTCCACCAAAATTAGCTAAAGAACTTATTCCAACTATTTTTTGTGAAAGACCAGATGAATATTTATTTTATAAGAAAACATGTTTTGATGGAAATTACAATATTCGTGGTGGATTAAAAAAATTAAAAAAATTTATCCATGAGGAGAGTAAAACTGCAATCAGATAGGAATTAGTTGGTTTGAAAAAATCTAAATATGTGACTTATCAAGTAAGAGATGAAAAATAATATAAAATGTGTGATTTTATTACAAAATAAACATTCATTTAAAAATTTAAGGTCAAATTCATGGAATAAATTATTTATGAGTATGCAAGGCACACACATAGGGCTAGATGGTGGGATGAACATTTCAAGCTAAACCAGAAATCTATAATTTTATTGGATTAAGAAGGGCATTATTGAGGCCAAAATGGGTAGTGGGTCTCTTGACCAAGTGTGATGGGAGGCCAATAACTTAGTTTTGAACATTATTCACCACCCTAGATGTGTTGGAAATCACAGATTTAAGACCTAAAGCATTGGAGGTGGAGTTTTCTAATCATAGCTTTAACTTTGACAACATATGTTATCAATGTTTCCATACTCCTAAATAGTAGTGAAAATATGCATCCATATATATTTGGAGGTCTTGGTCATGGGAACATGTGTCATTTGCCTATACAAACATGTTTGAAGTGATGGACTTGCATTTAGAGGTCTTAGAGGTGGAAATGTTAGTTGGAGCTAAAGAACCTATCTCATCATTGAAAAAAAAAGTATTTTAGGACCTATTACTGTAACTTGTACCATGGATTGGTATCAAAGGTTCCATAAAAATGATCTAGGGTGAAATTAAATTGATTTTACATGCACATAAAGGTTCTTCTGGTTCATCTAAATGACTTATGGTTTTTATTTTATGCACACCTGAAGTTAGGATAAATATTTATAATTTTCTTATATTAGGAAGGATGTTCTTGAGGCTAAAATGGGTGGTGAGTCTCTCAATTAGGTGTAATGGGAGGCCAATTACCTAGTATTGGACATTATCCAACACCTCAAACATGTTTTTAGTGTTATTTTGAGATAGAAATCATTGGAGGTAGAGTTATCCAACAACTGCTTTAACTTTGACAACATTTGTTATCAATATTTTTGTGTTCTTGAAAAATAGTGAAAACATGATTTTGGGTGGATTTAGACATTGAGGTCATGGTATCACATGAAATTTTAATGTACATATGTGATCAAAGTGATGTATTTTCATGTAGAGGTCTTGGAGGTGGAAATGCTAGTTGGAGCTCAAGAACTTGTCTCTTCACTACAAAAAAGTTATATTTTAGGACCTATTCCTGAAACTTATTCCATAGATTAGTATCAAAGGTTTCACTAAATTTATATAGGTTGAAATTATATTTATTAAACATACACATGATTGTTCTTCCAGTTCATCCAAATGACTTACAATTTCTATTTTATGCATGCTTGAAGTTAGGCTAAAATCCACCTTTTTCTTATATTGGGAAGGGTGTTCTTGAGTCCAGAATGGGTGGTGGGTCTCTTAATAAAGTTTTATGGGAATACAATAACCTATTAATATAAATTATTTTCCAACATATATGTGTTTCTAGTTCCAATTTGGATCCATGAAGTACTAGAGGTGGAGTTTTTCAACTTTCACTTTGACTTTGACAAAATTTGTTGTTAGTATTTTTGTGCTCCTAAATAAGAATGAAAATAGGATTCTAAATGAGTTTATACACTAAAGAAATGGTAAAAAATGCAACTTTATTATATATATGTGATTAAATTTATGTATTTTCACTTGAAGGTTTTGAAGGCTAAAATGCTAATTGGAGCTCAAGAACTTGTCTTTTCACTACAAAAAAGTTGCATTTTAAGACCCATTACTACAAATTGTGCCACATATTGGTATCAAAGGTTCCATTTACATGATTTAAATTTAAATTATATGTATTATACATGAACATGATGGTTCTTTTATTTCATTTAAATGACTTATAATTTATCATTTTATACATTCCTAAAGTTAGGTTAAAAATTGTATTTTTCTTATGTTGGGAAGGGCATTCTTGATGATGGAATGGGTGGTGGGTCTCTCAAACAGGTGTTATGGGAGGATAATAAACTAGTATTTTATATTACTCACCACCTTAGATGTTTTTTAAGTTTCATTTTCTAGCCACAAAGCATTGAAAGTAGAGTTATCTAACTACCACTTCAACTTTGACAACACTTGTTCTTAGTGTTTTTGTGTTCCTAAATAATGGATCAGATATATGATGATAAGAGAATAAATGGCCAAGTTGAGTGTATTTTATAGGTATATGAAAAAAATTGTGAAGTGAAACAAAATATCTATAACCACCAAAACATTCCAAGGCCTCAGGAGACATGTTGGTGCAGGCTTTTTTCCCACTAGGTTTTGTCTACATGATTGTATTAGCTTGCTTAAGGCTCTAGAGGTTATTTTACTTACTTGATAATATTAGTCCCACATTCATTGTAATGTGTGGTATATTTCCCTCTCCAACCTATATATGCACCTTTCTCCCTTCATAGTTAATGTAACACATTATGGATTGTTTGAGCTATTTAGTTGTGAGCTGTGAAAACTTTGAGAGTTGTGAGAGATGTGAACTTCATACATTTGTATAATAAATTAATAATTTAAGATGATATGGACTATTTTATTTTCTCTCATTCTTTTTTAATATTCTTTTATGCATGATTTTATTTACTATTAGCTTTATTGTGATGTGGAATCGCTTGACTCATGAGATCACTCCATCATGTGCATTCATTGATCTAGTGATCCTAGATACAACTATTTTAACATAAAAATTATAATATATAAATAATTTAAAGGGCCAAACAAGAGTCTCTAAAATAAGTGAAATAAATCTATGGAGAAGAAGATGGAAGAACATCACTTAATGATTACATGGGTGAATTAAAGTTGAGTCTAAGAAGGGGGAAACCTTTAAATAAAGGTGACAAAATCAAACAAGAATGTAAAATTTATCTAAAGAGAGAATATCCCAAAGGAAGAAGTATAACATAACCTCTTCATCAAACTTGCACAAGTAAAATGTATAAGGGCATTTGAATAAGGCATGCAAGAAATGAGTATTCCATTATCTATTTCAATTTTACTTATAATAGAAATGTGGTATGTATATAAATTCAATGAATACAAAATGTGAATATCAAGTCTCAAATGATATTAAACTATTATATCAAGTGTATTCCAAATTATAATAATGATAAATGGTGTAGCCCAATCATTAGAGGTACTTCACAATAATATATGACTCTATCTCGAACATTATACTATTTTATCCCATATAGTTTTAATTACAATAAATATTGAAATATTTTACATTAGTTTTAATAAATTACATAAAAAAATATTAAATATGATCATATCTAAATATAGCCATACAACCATAAAATTTAGTTTTGTAATAATAATGTGAGCCAAATTGTATGTGAAAAGATGATCACCACATAATGTGAACATATATATGTATCCATAAAATCAATAAAAGCATAAAAAATAAGAACATAATAAAATGTCAGATGAATGCCATATAATATTAAAATTAAAATAACACATATTTTAAATATAGGCATATAGAAAATTACATCACCTAACAACATAATAGAATGTCTGGTGAATGTCATATACACATACAATGCCAAAAAATTGTACATTACCATATAGGCATATAAAAAAGTACAACATCTAAGACATCCTACTCATCAAATAGTCTCCCTCTCTTTTCCTTGAAGAATAATCTCCTTTGGATGCCCTACTCATAGATGGATATCCCTCATATGCCTTGGATGATTCCAAGTTCCAAATGCAGGTCCTTCTATGCTAATAACTCACTTGTAGCTAAACCTATTCAAATATAAATATTATTATAAAAATTACATACTATACATGCAATCAAGTTTAAAAATTAATTTTAAACTATATTACAAAAATAATTCAAACATTCACTTACTACAATCATGTGGTCATGATCGATCTACATGTGACGCTCAACAAGGTTACTGATATGTTGAGGTACACAAATAAGCACGTGAAATGGAGATAAAACATGAGAATATGCTTTGATAATCATTTGAATGGGACTATAAAATGTCATTAGATAACATTTCATACATAATACATTCACATAAGTTATATTTTCTCAACTATCTAGTAAAATTATTAAAACAAATCTATATTTATAATTCAAAATTACAAGTTAACATGTACCTCAGTGAGTTCTTGTGTAAATGACATTGTAACAATAATGCCTATGTATATCTCAACTCATAGAGATGGAAGAGTGTCCACTTTGGTACTCAACCAAAAAAACAACCTTGCTTAGTTTTTAAGAAAATATTGAAAATATAATGAAAATTTATCTCCTTTATTAAACACATAATCATTTAAAATAAATTTCAAAACCCTTTTCTCTTTATAAACTTTGGAAACCAATAATAAATTTAGCTAAAAAAACTCATGGTGATGTAATACCTAATAATTATATGAATTTTCACTTGCATAATCAAATGGAATTTATTTAATTTTAGGAATAAAGATAATAATTTTCCATAGCAAATTCAATTCAAGGGTTTTACCTGAAATTTTATCACTCTTAACTTCTAAATCTCTTCTCACTTTCTTGATTTATTCCTTATCCTATATACACGCATTGTGCACTTGTGTATTTATAAAATTCTCTATCTCAAGTTAGGACCCTATTGGAAAGGAAATAAACACATAAAGAGAATAAAAATATGAAAAAGAGAAGCACAAAATCAAGTAAAAAATGGTCAAAGGGACCTAGGAATAAAATAAACCAAGAACACACTATTTAATAGTAGTGTTCTTGAATTTTAAGATCCTTGATAAATAAATTTAAATTAATATTTTACATATCATGCATGATTCACACAATGAAACTAAATGAAGGATATAAATATATCTCTATATCTTTTGATACATCTCACACATATAATTTGCATTCACATCACTATATTCAAATTTTAATTTGAATATGTATGATTGTTAGTCAAGAGCATATATCTATATAAATAAAAACATGTACACCAAGTATAATATTAACTCAAAATTACCTCTATATATGTGAACATTGGCCTAGTAACATCAATAGATGCAGTAGTAGATGGCCTAGAAATTGGTAGTGTATATGTAAACATTGATTATCCAAAAAATGCACTAGTGAGCCATGAAGATGATGGCACCGTCTCCTCCTACAATATAAAAAATTACATATGTATTAGTCAAGTTTTATGTAAATTAATTGTTAGATTTTAAATAAAAATATAACTAAAATTTAACATGTCAAATATAAAATATACCTGCATATGTGTAGCGATTTACATGTGCACACCAAATGTACGTGCCAAAAACTCATCACTCAAAACTATATTTTTAAGCCATAAAAAACACCACCATCATCATTTGAAGTTCTAGTGCATATAACACCAAATCATATATAATTATTAGGTTGGATATGCATACTTGGTGGAGTATATCTAGAATTAGTCTTAGAAATCTTACTTGTATGTTGAATGAGTGTGTAAATAAGTGCACTAAGTACAAGCAAAGTGTCAATCTCCATAACCTCCTTCACTATAGATGGAGACTTAGGATGAATTAGATTTTGGGTAGGGACCTATTTAACCTTAATTTAGATAAGGATACTATTTATTGGTTAGGATTAAGAATATATAAATGATAGGGCACAAGGGTGAATATTAGATCTATAACAAATCAATTAATGTGCTAAACTCAGATGTACCATATGTTGAATTTATAAAACTAAGAAATTTTATTAATAAAAAGCAAAAATATGTTAGATATATAAATTACATAAAATAAAGTACTTATTTATTTTTGATGCTAATACCATGTTGAATTTAGGACAAGTAGGAAATAAGTAAGAAGACAATTCTAGATTAATCATTAGATTCTAGATTTGGTGCCTTTGGCTCTTTAGATAGTTGTGTTCTCCTGAGATAGTTATATAAAAAATAATGTATAATATCAATTCCAATGTCTTATATGTGATATAACTCAAATAGGATGTGACCACCTAGATGTTTCTAGGTTTGGCTTTACTTTAACTCTGGTGTATTCAGATCTAGTTCATGGGTTGTCACTCTTGGTGAAATGACAAAACCCTAGATTTGCATCTTGAATGTTACTTTAGGGAAAAATTGTTTAGTGGGAACGTGGTGTTGAGTTGACTCGTAATGACCCTAATTTCAAAAGACATTACCTACATATCCTATACTTTAGAAGAGGGCCTCAAATTCACGTAGTTATCCCCTATGTGTTGGCTTGTATGTGAATCATGCTATGTGTAAAGTAAGTAAAACAATGAACTAAATTTTAACTTGGTAAATATTACCTTATGACTACATCTTTATTAATTCATACTTGTATCTAGGTTGTTCCTTTGACTAATTTCAAAATAGGGTAGAATAGGAAAGCTTTTGGTAACTTGAGTGCTTCGTAAGTGCTCTTTTGGTCTGACTGCTAGGTTTCATAGGCTGTGAACAAATGAGGGTTGATATATTATTTATAACAATCCTATTATAATATTACTCACATTAGATCACTTAGGATGACCATTTTAATGTGATTCATTTAAAAATTAGATGACATTATGGCACTAAACACTTTCTCAAGGTAGGACAATAACATCGATATGGTTATCTATCCCAGATGTTACTTTCTAGGGAGACGGAGAGAAAGCATAGACTCAGAACTTGTAGAGGCATAAAATAATTATATTTTAAGCAATATGGGAAAGAAGGGATGTTTTTTGTCATCAATATAAGGTTATTTAGACTAAGAGATAGGCTAAGAGGCACAAGAGAGAGTAGATGCAAGGCTTGAAAAAGTAAGGCATGTGTAGAACTAAGAAAAAAAACTAAGGTCATTAGATTTCCAACTGTACAAGTTTGAGGTTATACATAATCACAAAATATCATCTACATTTCCCTCCTTTAATCTAGTAATTAAATTACTAGTTTTAAAGGAAAGGAATAAGTAACTAGATGTGTATATACACTTTGCCTTTGCTTGAGTTGGATTTGAGTGCTTTGTTGGAGTTGGGTTTGACCAATTTTATAGTGACTACCCTAAAATGAAGAGCATGTTATAATGTATAATCAATTCATATAATCTAGGTCAAAATTACTTAAAATAGATTTAAATTGAAAGAGCAAAGTTTAGGAGTCCATCTGTGTGTCAATGTAATTGCCTTTCCTATTGACACATTATTTTTTAAAAATATTTATCATTGTAAGGATATGAAATTGAGATAAGGTTAAATATAGATAAATATTTAAAGTTCATATATCAAATGAGATAGATAGATAGATAGATAGATAGAGAAAGAGACAAAGAGATTAGAAGGTACATTCCCCCAACTTTGGAGCAAAAGTGAGTTTCCATTTAGAATTTGAGATTATCTTAACCATTTAACCCAATGATACTCATAACCTGGTGAGTTTGGATGATCAAGTCCAAACAAAAAACTTGCTAAGATTGAGTGATTTATTCACCCTAACCATACCAAAATTTTAACCATTTAATGTACTAGATTGGGTAGCTAAAGTCCATAAAAGTTTGTTGGGTTCAGTACATGCAATGGTTTTAGAATTAGAATTTAATTTGAATTTTTAAATATTATGAACATGTTACATAACATATGCACCCTAGATTTGTCTCATTTTGAAACTATGTGTAACAATGTTACTATGTATAAAATTATATCACAAATGTATATCAAAATCATATAACTATGTGATTTAGCCAATTTAAAAAATTGTGTAAGTGTGGAAGACATATTTACAAATCATGCCCCCACTATATAAAGAGAAATATGCAAATAATATAAGTGTCAATGTGGAGTACATGCTTCCAAAACATTCCCCCACTATAAACTCAATATGCTAAAAACTGAGTAGGTGTGGAGAACATTCTTCCAAAGCATGCCCCCACTGAATATGTGAATTATAAGTACCCTACTGAATGAATGTAAAGAGAATGCTTTCAAATCATGCCCATAATAAATATAAAAACTATGAATATGTGGAAGTAAAGTCATCATGACATGCCCCCACTAAATCTATAAATCGGTGTAAGTACCTTATGCTATGTGAATATGGATAACATGATTCCAAAGCATTCCCCCACTATAATCTATAAACTACGAATGTGTGAAATACATGTCATAATGACATGCCCCCACTAATTTGGACCCACCCTTTGAGGTGATGTAAAAATAGTACCTAGTAGTTATCTCACCTCAAAAGGGTAAGACAAATGTAAATCTATGAATGTGACCATATAACATATAAAAATAAAAATGTCTAGGTAGATATAACATTAAAGCACATAGAACCAATGTGATCACATGCAGGCCTAATATGCATGGTAAAAATCATGGTAACATATAGAGAGTATCATTAAAATCTCAAAAATTGAACAAATATACACTCAAGAGCACTCAAAATCAAGTCAAAAATCAATGGTCTAAGGAGACTGCAAACAAGGGGCATGTTCAAATATTGTGAAATCAAATAGACGTGACTTAGTCAAATGTACACAAAAGAAATGGAATGAAATATTAAAATTTCCATAAAATTCAATGACATATTCAAATGTACATGAAGGAAAACATAGGCACAGGGGTAGCATATAATAGAGCATATGAAAATTCTCAAAAAAGTAAGGCAATAGTAAGGCAAAACACTGAAGGAATTGTGTAAAGGAAAAAGCAGAAGCAACCAACATAAACATGTCATAGTGGCCCATGGATTAAATGTGTTATAATTTTTTTTAAGTATATAACATATCAAGTACCCTATCTAATTTATAATCATGGATAATAGGCATGTGTAAGTACATATGTAAGCTCAAACACCATTGTGTAGAGTGATCATCGAATCATATAACTTGTGTGTATCAAGATCATAGCATATGGATGCCCCCAACATATTGATGATGTGAGTATAGGGAAGGCCCAACACCTGCAAGTTTATCATGTATCTATGTATGCTTATGTATGTGTATGTAAGATTAAATTATATGCTAGTCCTTAATATGGAATGAACACATAGATTCCAAGGATCCAATGAAACATATAGATGTCGAAAGTGTTTTACAATTTTTTATTTTTTTTGGTATTTTTGATGATGAGGGAATATCATCCTATGATGCCATCCAATGGATGTTCATATATGTCTCCCCTCATTATGAACCTTACATCTTCAAGTTATATCTTTTACATTTTTTACATCATGATTAGATATTTAAAAAGGGACATCACATGTTCCTTATGTTTTACTTGTGTAGGAGAAGATGTAATGCTATCATTTGAAACACATACTAATTTTCCTTCGTGAAGAAAATAAATGTCTTGTTGATTATGGTCAATTGTTTCTTCCATTTGGTATAACCATAGAGTTACAAGTGTAATTTCATATGAAGATGTGGTAGGAATAACCCAAACCTATGCTTGAATTAATTTAGTACCACAAGAAATTAGTATTGTTATGTTTCCCAAGGAGTCTTTCTAACCTCCTTTATTTTTAAATTTTTTAAAATTAAATCCCATTTGTTTCAAACATCTTACATTAAAAGTGTTTTTTGTACATGTAGGATCAACATAATTGTGCCAAAAATAAGTACCACCATGTATAATTTAATTATTAAATCTTGTTAGCATGGATGCTTGTTGTCTTGTTAATTTTGAGATTCTTGTATGGGACTTGGACCTTAGACTAGTCCCATATTAAGTAACTTTTATAAACTAGTCATATAGAGATTAGGAATGCCACATTTTTATTCATAATGTTCTTTAGGCAATCGGTCTCCTTCCTTTATTTGAGGGATACAACTTTGGTACTTGGAAGAAGAAATGTTAAGCTTCATTGGATGAATGAGTACAAATGAAACATATCTATGTACATCCAAATGTAAATGAGTGAAAGACTCATATTTTTTATGCAATTATATTTCCTTTATGGGGAAAGAATGCCTATACTAAATATAAATTATAGATCTAAATATGAGGGTCTAAATACTAGCTCATATGATGTACTTTTGAATTGAATAGTATAATCTTGAAGGGAATCATCATAACATTGTTTGAAATTGTGCAAATGTTCTAGTGTAAGTTTTGGCACCTCATGGATATTGAAAGCCATACATAATGCATCTTCCAATTATAAATAATGCTTAAAGAACCCTTTGGTAGGATATAAAACCAATTTAAAGACTCATTTGTAATTCTCATATGGAAAAATTGTATCAATAACTTGTCATTTTGTGCCCATGGACCAAAATAATGTACATAATTTATCATGTGGTTGAATGGGTCTTTATGTGTTACAAAGAGAGAGAAATGTGGTAGCTCAAAATCTAGTGGATATGGATATTGAAGTATACATTGTGAAAGAGGTTGGTTCTTGAATGAGGTAACATTTACATTAGCATTTTCAAAATCCACTTATATTTTCATTATAGAAATATATTTTTGAAGATCCCCATTAGTGTTCATCATAGACATAATATGATCCATGGGAATGTTGGTGTTTGACCTAGGTGTTATCATTTTTTCTAAAATACTACCACGTTTGAGTCTAGGCATTTGAGTTTCATCATACACATGGATAATAAGCATGAGTTTGGCATCATTGAATTTGGAATATTTTTTAATGGTAATGGATCTTTAAATTTTGGTACCCTTGGTGTATTATTTGAAGATCTTGGAATGGATTTATAACTTGATTGACGCACCTTTTGTAAAGATATAATTAGTGAAGCTTGAGGAAGCATTGATGAAGGCACTTGTTTTGGTGTGGTATGAATCTCCTTTTGTTGAGACACTTTACTTAACATTTGTACATGTTTTTTATTTGGAACCTTATTATTATCTTACTCTACAAATGTAGGGTGTTTCATTTTTCTTGATGGATTAATATGACTTGGTAGAGATACCATAATTTATTGGTAAAGATACCATAATTTCTTGGTTAACTTTTCAAAAAAAAACTTCAATATCAAATGAAGGACAAAAAGGATTATCACCCATAATAAGGGGAATATTTTTTATAAATGTAGGAATAGGAGGGGTTTCAATTAATGAACTTGAAAGAACATCCAATTTATTAATGATTTACAAATCCTCCATGATTTACTTATGGAGTTGACAGAAATTTTCATGATCAAATGAAAGTACCTTATCTCCATAGGGGATCAATTTTGGTATAGAAGGCAAGGGAATATTATTTGGATCCTCCTTGGGATGGATCACATCATGTATTAAAAGGATGGGAGCATGGAACTGATAAGAGGGAAAATAGCTATCACCATTTAAGGATTTTATATTGTTTGCCTTAACACTTGGAGGAATGAAAGAGTAATGGATTTTGATCCCTCCGTGGAGAGATTGTTGAAGGGTTTCATAGTCATAATCATCAAATAAATCAATGTCATCCATGATAAAAGAGAGAAAAAACATAAATATTAGGACAAGGCAGGAGATAAGCATTTACAAGATAATTCTTATGCAACAATGATGTTCAAATATTAGGTTCACAAAATGTTTAAATCTAATTTGGATAAAGATTCTATTTAGTGGTTAGGGTTAAGGATATAGAAATAATAGGGGATAAGGGTGAATATCAGATCTATAATAGGTTAATTAATGTGTTAAAATCATATGTAAACTAAGATAGGATAAAAATCAAAAGTATAACTATGATAGATACAAAAATCACATAAAAGAAATTACTAAACTATTTATGATGGTAATACAGTGTTGGATCTGGTATAAGTAGGAAGTAGGTGAAATGGCAAAACCCTAAATTTGCATATTTAATGTGACCTTAGGGAAAAAGTGTTAGTGGTAACATGGTGTTGATCTAACCTAAAATGAATCTACTATAAAAGGGCACTAACTACATAGCCAATAATCTAGAAGAAAGCCTCAGACTCATGTATTGCTCCCCTATGTATTAGCTTGTGTGTGAATCAAGCAATGTGTAAATCAAGTACAATAATGACCTAGCTTGTAACTTGTTAAATATGACCTTATTATTAATCCTTTAGTACTTTAGACCTATAGTTGGGTTATTCCTTTTATTAATATTAGAATAGGAAAGTTTTTGGTAAGTTGAGTGATTCTTGAGTGCTCTTTTGGTCTAATTGCTAGGTTTTGTAAGTTGTGAATTAATGAGGGTTGATATTTTATTTATACCAATCCTATTAGGAGATAAATCACATTAAAGCACTTAGGTCAACCATTTTAATACATTTCAGTTATAAATTATATGACTTTAGGGCACTGGACACTTGTGTTGGGGTAGGATAGTAATGCCAACATTATTATTTGTCCTAGATGTTACTATCTAGGGAGAAGGAGAGCAACCATAGGCTCAAAACTTGTAGAGATATAAGATAAGTAAATTTTAAGGATTTTGGGTAAGATGGCATGTCTATGTCATCAATATAAGGTTGGTCAAACTAAGAGATAGGCAAAGGGGCACAAGAGAGAGTAGATATGAGGCTTATCGAAGTAAGGCATGTGTATAACTAAGAGGAACATCCATGGTCATAATTTTTCTAAGTGTACAAGACTAAGGTGATACATAAGCACAAAATATCATCTACAGGACCCTTATAGGCTGATTAGGTGCACAACATACACCTGGTATATCATGTGTAGAGAATTTTACTCAACCCTAAAACTTTGAGTAGTTAAAATAGTTGGGAATCTCATTGAAGACAAACTCATAGTAGAGTTTCTTAAAAAAAATACAATGGAACTTCATGGTTTTTACATGGTGGGTAATTAAACACTATCCACCATTGGTCCTAAAAATTGTTTCTAATCAAATTGTGCTAGCATTAGTGGACTAGGAAGAATTTTATGAATAGTGGAAAGGGTACATTGGCTATTGGGTCGATAAATAAGGCACCAATTAGGTATTTTGATAATTTTTTGTTCTTCACCTCATATGCTGACAATTTATCATCATATTAAGCTATACATATATCTATATATGATGCCCATCAATCAATTTGACTTGTTATCAAGCCAACTTGACCTAATACTGACTATTATTAGAAAAATAGGTGTGGTGGGTGTTGGTCAAATTGAGGTCCCTAATTATCCTAATTATTTGTTTAATTTATATATTGTTTTCCATTGTGTGCAGCCAAATCCTCTTGATTGCCTTGGGGGTCTTGTGGAACTATAAGAGAGATAGGATGTTTAGGAGGGTTAGGAGGAGGGGTTATTAGGTTGTTATCTTATAGTTGAATGGGCTATTAAAAAAAGGATTTTAATAATAAAACAATGAAAATAAAAAAATACTAAAATCTAGTATTAATAGGTTTGGTTTTTGATTATTTACCTCTCCTCCATGATGGCATTGTCGATTCATCAAGGTAACAAGAAATATTAGTCTGTTTTATCCTCCTCAATGCATAATTTGAACATGATTTAGTGTAGAAAAGGCTAAATGAAACAACAAAATGAGTAAGAATGATAATGCTCATAGGTTTGGATCTTTTTATTTTTCTATTTCACATTAATATAACACATATTTGTTATGGTTTAGTGTTTCTAAGCCTAATTTTAGTTAATACATACACATTATAGATATTACACATACATGTAATGTCTAAAACATGTATGTGTTAGGGTAAATGTCCATGGAATTTTCCCCCAACTCCATGCACTTACCCCTTTGGCTTACGCACATATGCATCTTTTTTTACTCCATATGTTTTCTTCTCCTTCATTAATTACTCTTTGCATTAGATATGTCATTGCTCAATCATTCACTATGTTTATTATGCTATGGCTTATGATTACCATAGTGTTATTTCTCTACTAATGATACAAATATCATTTGATGTTTATCTTTGTGATCAATAGACTAGTTACTTTGATCTACAACCATCTATCTCCATTACGTATCTCTCTCTCTCTCTCTCTCTCTCTCTCTCTCTCTCTCTCTCTCTCTCTCTCTCTCTCTCTCTCTCTCTCTCTCTCTCTCTCTCTCTCTCTCTCTCTCTCTCACACACACACACACACACACACACACACACACACACACACACACACACACACACACACATATTTAAATTTTAATAATAAGTTAATCTCAAGGAATTGTTAGAAATATGTTTATGATCACATTTCATTTACCTTCACATTATTAGCTAAGAGGATTAAAAATTAGGTTGGTGGAACCATAACTCAAGCTAAATAATAAGTTTATCTTAATGAATCATTAGAAATATGTTTTAGATCACATATCCTTTACCATCACATTATTATCAATGAGAAATAAAAATTAGGTTGGTATAACCTCTATATATCTATATTGGAACTCGATATGAGGGAATTGTTTTCCAAGTGAAGAATCATTTCATTCTATATACTGCTAGGTTAGATGCTTTACTGTTTCAAAAAAAAATTCCTCTTTATAAATCATACATCCTTTTAAATTTTGATTTTATTTACTATTATTATAATAATTTACTAGTCTTGCTTCTACTTGCTAAAGTAAATTAGTGCTTTCTATTTGTAACACAATTACTGACTCTTACCTTTAGTTAATGTAAGCCAAAAAAATGCATAGTTGCTTTAGGCATATAATGAACCCTATCGGTATAAAAGTGTTTGATTTTCATCCCTTTACCAAAATTATAACATGTATTTGGATTTTTACACATACATTTTGGCATGACCAATGGGATACTATAAGTTTCATTCTTGTTTGTCACTGTATATTTTTAATTGTAGATTTTTTCTTTTTATTTTCCCTTAATATGTGAATTTTTATGAAACTTGTAAATTTTTGTATCTAGGCCATGAATTTCCATGAAAATATGTGGTGGGGACACAATCCCTCCTCATATCATTTATATTTTGTTAACCTTTTTTATTCTATTTTGGTCATTTCTCCCTAGTAACATATTTCTTTATAGTTAATCTTCCTCATGTACTTCTTAATTATTTGTTTTTCTTGACTGCAATGTATCAAATCTATCCTTTGGTATATTATTCTCATATTATTCTAGGTGAATCCCATAAAATAAATTGAGAACATATATCAGTTTCCTTGGAACAATGGTTTCTTGATAGAGTATGAAATGAAAACGTGTCTTAACATAACTAGTACTACATGCAAACTAATCCACTCATTTTATTAGAGTGTATGGGTGATATGTGTTTTAAAAAAGGAAACATCATTCTTATTTTCGATCATATATCCTTTACCTTACCAAGCTAGATGATTTTGTACAACTTGAGACTAATTTCCCCTCTCCCACTCTCTTGAAAGTGTGACCCTTCAAAGAGAGAATCATGAAAGAATTATGTACAATAATGGTTGATTTTTCACAAGCTTCAATGTTCCTCTAGGTGAAAGTGTCCTCATAGGATTCATTAATGCTATATTTTTTATGACCACCCCAACAAACACAAATGATCAAGTACCTATAATTTACTTGATTCTCATAAGATTAATATTTATCCTTATTTATGTATGAATATTATCTTGTAACCTCAGAGAATGTATTCAAAACATGGTCCTTTAGTAGACAACTAATATTTTTCATGGGATTTTTCCTCTCACCGAGATCTACATACCATTTTACTAGTGATTTTAAATTTTCTACTAGTGACATTGATTTATAATACCAAATGTGCCATGAGGATCCTTAGAATGCCAACCTTACATATCAACGTCATCATGGGGAGTCTTGTCCAATTATTGGTATGAATTTTCCAAACTGATACATAAAGGAATTTATTCTCTATAGAGTCTTTTGAGGTTTTTATCCTGGTCATATTCATCAAGATGTGCATTTTTACTAACTTTCCCTAGAGACCCATCTCTTGGGTTTCCTCCATAGGCCATTAGGTATGCATACCCATAATATCATATGTAATATGAGTACCCTATTAGGGAGGGCCTATGTTATGTTACTCATAGAAGTGGTCATCACCTCCTAGCCATTATCTATTCTTAAATTTTTTTAGGAACGCTTTGGATCTATATGTGTGAGAAATTCCTATTTTTTATCTTTAAGATGAACTCCCTAAGTTCAATGACATTATAAATGCCAGTCCTTTAGATCATATAACTATCTTCATAATGATGTGTATAGATTAGGAACTTGAAAATGAGATGATGTTAAAACTCTTTTCTCACACCCTTTAAGCCAAAGTCTTTGTTTGGTTTTAGAATATAATATGAAATTATGTCTTTAGCATTCAACTTCTCTGCTAACCTTTTGTATAGTCTTTAGATATATATAGACCTTTAAAAATTGAGACATATTCACATAAATCCATGACATAAGTAGAAAGTGAGTTTGAATTTAAAGTTTTCAATCAATGGCATTATGTCATCTATTCTTATAGGATAAGGTTCAATAACGACCAACTCTTTGATATGTTGACATGATCATTGAGGCTCAAGGTTCACCTTGAGGTTCTCAAGCATGAACCAACCTCTTAAAATGAGTCTACTATTAAGTGTCTATAGATAAAATTTCTTGAAATTAAGGTTGGTATCTGAATTTATCTTAGACAAAATGCTTCATCCTATTACAATTTTAAATTCATAATGACTAGTGATGGAATCATGGATTCTCATTTAGAGGAGAAGGATTATAGGATGCCTGAGAGGTTAATACCTTGATTAAGAAGTATTATAAAAATAGCAAGGACATGAAGAAGCTAGAATATACCTAAAATGATTCAAATTAATATAGAAAACATAGAATGAGTAGATATTTTGATAATGATTCATTTTCTTAGTAGTTTTTTGATGTGCTAAGACCTCTCTACCTAAAGACTCTCCCATAGAAGATCCAAACCATAAGTTTTATATATTCAAGGGGCCTTTCCTCATTGATGATAAATAGAATAATAATAAAATAAGAATAAGGAAAAGGGAGAAGTCTTGATAAGGAAAACATAAAATCCTTGATGTTCCCATTCTAAAGCATCTCATTCTTTCTCTTCCTTGGGTAATTTCTCTTCAGCTTTGTCTAAGGAAGAAATAAAGTTTGATGGGTGTAAGCTTGTTATTTTCATTAACATTTTAATAGCCATAGATATGATTTCTTTGTCAATATGTACTCAATTTAGGCTACCAAACTTGCTAGAGACATTAGTGGTGACAAACATTTAGACTAAGTCTTGAGTGTAGCTAACCCCAAATTTAGGTTTGAATTTTAGTATAAAAGCTATCCTAAGAAAGGTTGTGACCCTCATTATTCATAGAGGAACTCCAATATATTTCTAATAAAATCTCCCTTTCAGACCTGTTGATGCCTCTAAGTGTACCACAAGGGTTCTTAGTGTTCAAAGAACACTTCTCATTTTAGAATTCTAAGAATTCAGAGCATGAGTAGCAGGTTGTGGCAACTTGATGTTACCTATGGTGAAATAATGATAGAGATATGTATGGGTGTTCCAAAAATTTATAATGAGTGATGGTTGGGAGCTATCATGGTCTATTCTTTATGAATTATAGAGAACCTATGTTAATTCTTAGTGAATTATGATTTTAACTTAAGCTAAAAATTAATATAGGTGTATATTTATAATGAAGCTAAGACTAAAGTGATTTGGTGTAAAAAGGAGCAAAGAGAAGGGTAAGGTAGAAAATAAAAGGAGTGATTACTTATCTTAGTCTCAAATATAATGAGAAAGATTCAATTGCAACTGAGTATGCATTCAAACCAATATACAATGTAAAATAGCCTAATCTCAAATTTCACTACATACTAGGTAAACTTCAAAGGATAATGTAAAGAATCATAAGTAAGAACTAGGTCTACTTTTAAATATTTCTACTATAATAAAATAACATTTGCACATATGAATATAGATCAAAATTAAGTGAAGAAAAACCCAAGATCCTCTAACTAATATAACATATGCACAAATTAGAAACCCTGTGATTAAGAAATACAACCCAGAATTCAAAGAAACTATTCAAATTTAAGACATAAACTAGCAATTGAGAGAAAACCTATCTTAACAATTAACTTATCAAATATGGGAAATCTTTGCATAAATCCTTGATTATATTAATTTCTTCAAGTACGTAAAATTTTCTCAAAAATTCTCTCCCCTTTACAAGATGGTGATACATGACTTTTATAGAAAGATAAGGCAATACACCAGTTATTTACAACATACATGCATATAAAAGATAAGGATAACTATCCTTCCATTGAAAGTTCTAGTATACACTTGTTTTTCACAATCAAAATAACCTAGGGGAAATATGCTAACAGACTAGCATATACATTACAAAATAATATTCTTATTTTAGATATTACAAAGTTTTTAAAAAAAAGCATATTTAACTAGTTGGTGGGCCCATTTCCCTTGAACTCTCCTGCTAATCCTATAGCAATTCCATTGCCTTATGATGTTTCTCCTTGATAAGATAAAGGTCCATAACTAGTTTCATGAGGTAGATTTCTTTTTGATTAGCTAGGTCATTCAAATCCCTATCATCTCTAGCCATAGCCTCCTTTATGATCCTAGACTATGTAATCTTCTCCTCAACATTAAAAATCATGTACAAGATTCTTCTATTGTCCCTATTAGATTGTCCTTGGCTTTTGATCTTGATTGACTGCATTACCAAGGTGACCTTGTGCTTAAATTCAGCTTCATCAATGACTCCAAGGGCATCAATATTAGTAGGAATAACTAGTATGGAACCTAAGAGTTGCTCAATCTTAGTTATCAGGATCCCTACTCCTTAAGAGTACACTTGATTACCTTTGTATAAGCAATTAAACACATAATTTAACCAGAAGTAATATGTAACTAGAATTCAAAAACAACACAAAATATGAGAGACAATATAATCTTGTATTAATACTCTTCCAGAAGGAAATACAATGAAGAAATCACACTCTTCCCACACCTCTAGGGCGTACCAGTAATTCTCCCTCAAGATTTCTCTCTCTCAATTACAAACACAATCAACTCAAACACAGATTTATTGTTTCCACCAGTAAGTGACAATCAACACAACCATTATTGCCTACTTCTAGGCCACCACCGAGTACACCATGTACTCCAAGTAGATCTCCCTGATCTTGCTCCTTGTTGTGTTCTAGATCTCCTTTGACCTTGCTATCTCACAGATCTCCTTTGACCTTGCACACACACACACACCTATAGATCAACCGAACATACTTACCATGTAGATCTCCCTGATCTTGCACACCCTACAGATCAACTTGGTCTTGTACACCTACAAACCTAGATCTTACACCTGGAAGAACCCTTGTCCTTGCCTTTGCAAGTCCTTATGATTTTACAAATTACAATACAGCCCCATGGGTCTCTTAAATAGATCCCATACAAACAATAATTAGACTTCCTAATTACAATAATTAGAAACACATACTCAAGACTAAAATTAGTTTTTTACATGCAAACTGACTATCCATCTAAAATTAGACCAGTTCTGGAAGCACATGCAAACACACGCACACACAGGTTGCCGACATCGATTCCTATCTGACCGATGTTGGTTGACCCATAACCGATGTCAGTTGCTTTGCACACTGAATATGACTGATGTCGGTTGGCCTGACTAACATCAGTTGCTCTGTAACTTGGCAACCTCTTCCATGTTTGCATACCTGTGAAGCTTTTAGTTCCACAACTTAACAATCTCCCACTTGGAGATAAATAGCTGCACCTATACCTATACCTGTACATCATCTAATTTTATTTCCTGGCTTGTATCCCTCTTCAAGTTCAGTCTTGAAGACCAACCACCACATATCTTGTGGTGCTTCCCCTATCATCCAAGTAACCTGCCATATCTGAATCTATATACCCATGTAGAAAAGTGCTTGACCCTGCATAGCATGTTAACCTACTGCTAGTCCCTCTCAGATACTTGAGAATCCACTAAACTGATTTCTAGTGCTCCTTTCCCAAATTGGCCATAAACTTGTTAACAACTCCCACTACTTGGGTAATATCAGGTCTAGTACACATGCACTCAACCTCATCATGTGATTTGGGACACTATTCTGTGAATTGTCCATCCATAGGTGTGCAAACCAGTTCTACATCTTGCATATTGAACCTCTCCACTACCTTATTCACATAATCATCTGGAGACAATCATCAACCTATGATCTTCCCTGTCTCTAAAAATGCTCATGCCAAGGATTTCTGCTCCTGAATCCTTCCTGGCACACCTCTGAGCTACTTTTACCTTTAGCTCAAAAAATCCCTACATGTTTGAAGCTACAACAAGCATATCATCCACATGCAATAATAAGATAATGTCATGACCATTATCCAACCTAGTAAAATAAACACAATGGTTACATTGACATTGACTAAAGCCATGCTTTGTCATACCCCTATCAAACCTGTACCACTGTCCTCGAGCTTGCTCAAGACCATATAACCTGGCCTTCTATCTCAGGTGTCCATTCTCTCCTTTCTTTAAGATGGGAATCCATTCATCTTTTAGTGCTTTCTTTCCAGCTGGCAACTCTACCAAATCTCCCATTTGGTTCTCTTTTAAGGAATCAATTTCCTCATTCATGCCATGCTTCCATTGTTTCTTGGATTCTACCTACATTGCCTCTTCAAAACTTCCTAGTTCTTAACCATCAGTGAGCAACAAGTTTAAGTAGTATAAAGAAGGCGAATAATGAATTTGAGGCTTACTTACACTTTCAATCCTCCACATGGGCATTTGAGACTCCTTGACAACTTGTTGTCTGCCCAAAATCCATTTTTTGGTCAACCCTAGTTTGCACCCAACCAATGTCAATTCCACCTGATCGCTGACACTAGTTCTCTAACTGACATCAGTGTCCATTTGGTCACTGATGTCAATTCCTTGACTGACATCAGTCTCCACCTAATTGACACCACTGACTCTAGTCTACACATGACTGACATCGGTACCTACCTGTTTAACGTCAGTTCTCACTTGAATGACATCGGTAACTATGTTTTCCTATGAGTGATGACTTTTACCCATGAGCTCACTTTGGATCATAACCTTGTCCAAACTGTTCTGCTCAGAATTATTTAGCCCCTTGAGTTGATCTCTATCCATCATCTTCTCCATGAAAACCAAGGCTTTTCAGTTCTTAAGTTTGTCAAAGACATCAGACTTCCTCTTAAGAACATGTATTCCCTTCTCACTCATGTGACCAAGCCTATAGAGCCACATCTTTACATCTACATCTAAAGTAGATAAACTAGAAGGAGAATCAGTAATACAAGTAGATAGATAAAGAGTACCTACTTTCTTACCACATGCTAATTCAAGTGCACCCTTGGAAACTTTCCAAGATTCCACTATGAGAGTAACTGTGCAACCCTCATCACCCAACTTTCCTATATAAATTAGACTCTTCTTTAGGATTGGGACATGCATGAACTTCTTCAACACCCATGTGTTGCCTGTCTGCAATTTCAGCCGCACTTCCCCTTTGCCAACAATTTGACAAGGCTCACCAACCCCTAAATAAATCTTTCCAAAGTCTCCATGGACATAATCATGGAAAAATACTCTATTTGGGGTTGCATGGAAAGAGGCAACAGAATCTAAAACCCAAGATTCTACTTTATCCAAGGGACATACAAGAGCATCTTGTGCAACAATACCTACAACATCTGCTTCTTCATTTCCTTCATGCTGATCTTCTACCAACCAACAATCTTTCTTTACCTGCTCTTTCTTTCCATAATACCATAATTGATCATTCTTGCCATTGAATTCTTCCATTCTTAGTGTACTTTCTTCTGCCATTGCTTTACTCCCACTCAATCAAAAACCCCTGAGAGTGACCTATAATCAACAAACACTTAACACACTCTAACCTCCTGTTAGTGTACCTAACCAAGCTCTGATATCAATTGTCAGGATCCCTACTCCTTAAGAGTACACTTGATTACCTTTGTATAAGCAACTAAACATGGAATTTAACTAGAAGTAATATGTAACTAGAATTTAGAAACAACACAAAATATGAGAGACAATACAATCTTGTATTAACACTCTTCTAGAAGGAAATACAATGAAGAAATCACACTCTTCCCACACCTCTAGGGCATACCAATAATTCCCCCTCAAGATTTCTCTCTCTCAAATACAAACACAATCAACTCAAACATAGAGTTGTTGTTTCCATCAGTAAGTGACAATCAACACAACCGTTGTTGCCTACTTCCAGTCCACCACTGAGTACACCATGTACTCCAAGTAGATCTCCCTGATCTTGCTCCTTGTTGTGTTGCAGATTTCCTTTGACCTTGCTATCCCACAGATCTCCTTTGACCTTACACACACACACACCTACAGATCAACCGACCTTACTTACCATGTAGATCTCCCTGATCTTGCACACCTTGCAGATCAACTTGGTCTTGCACACCTACAAACCTAGATCTTACTCCTGAAAGAACCCTTGTCCTTGCCTTTGCAAGTCCTTATGATTCTACAAATTACAATACAGCCCCATGGGTCTCTTAAATAGATCCCATACAAACAATAATTAGACTTTCTAATTACAATAATTAGAAATGCAGACTCAAGACTAAAATTAGTCTTTTACATGCAAACTGACTGTCCGTCTAAAATTAGACCAGTTCTGGAAGTGCATGCAAATGCACACATACATAGGTTGCCAACATCGGTTCTTGTTTGATCGATGTTGGCTGACTCATAACCAATGTCGGTTGCTCTACACACTGAATATGACCGACGTCGGTTGGCCTGATCGACGTCGGTTGCTCTGCAACTCAACAGCCTCCTCCATGTTTGCATACTTGTGAAGCTTTTAGCTCCACAACTTAAAATTAGTGATCAATTCCTTGTCATCTATTAGGATCCTATCCAAATTTCTTATCCATACACTTAGGCCTTGGATTGTGTCAACTACTATCCCCAATATGGCATTTAGATGGGCCAAGTTGATAGATTTGAACTTAGGAATCTTGTTCCCAATCCATATGCTGATGAGATCCCTTAGCTTGGTCTTTGCTTCTTACCATTCTATTATCATTTCCTTGGCTACTTGGATTTGTTGGCTTAGTACATCTTACCTTAAATTCATAGACTATAGAGATCTAAACATATCAAAGAATGAGGATTCAAACATATCCAAAATGGCATTAGGCATAGAGAAAATTACTTATGTCTCAATTTTCTCCTTTTCCTTATCTAAATTATGGATCCTTTACTTCATTCCCCTAATTCTAACTTTAGTTTGAGCTGATTAGGCATGGAGTAAAATTTCAACATCCTCTTCATGAATAGGATGCTCTCCGAGCTACTGTCCTTCAATAAGGGTCATGCCAACAAAAGGTTTCACCTTATGAAAGGTGAACTCTTTAGTTCCCACCATGGATTTCCTAGTGGTCACCCTTTCCAATCTATCTATCTCTGGATTAAATTAGATAGTGGTGATTATATATATGATCTTGGGAGGTTCTAGGACCTTAATTCTTGAGTTGCTTGATGTTTCATGAGCATCTATCTTGTTGTTTTCTAGTCTTGGAGTGACCATAATCCTTCTTTATTCATCTTCCTTCATAATAGCCCCAATACATGGCTTAATTTCATCATTTAATTCAATGTTGGTAGATTCTATTATGGCACATTAATGGGAGAGAGAAGGTACTATTTGGAATTTTACATAAATAAACTAGTCAGGGATGACTGGTTTGTGAATAGGGAATTCATCACTAAATAGATTTATCTCACTTTTGGGATAAGAGATGGTTCATATTGGTATCTTTGATCTAATAGGGACCAAATCCAACTCTACATTCCTCTTATTTTTATGGGCCACTAGGACTATGTTAAGATCAAGCTCTTTTCCTTTCTCTTCTCCAGGCTCCCCTACTTAGATATGAGTTTCCTCATTATATTCCCCTTTTACATGTGTCATATGCATCTACAAGTTCCTTGAGATCACACTCAAGTGTCTCATTAGGACCTAAGTCAATAATATTTATATGTTCAACCAGGTAAGGTAGCCTTTGGGGTAGTGCTAAAGATGAGGGCCCCTCTCTAGGTCTCTCTTTTAGCTTCTCCTTTTCTTGCCCTTATTCAATTTACTTTTGAGGTTGTGGATACTCCACTCAAGGTTGTTCCTAGAATGTCTTAGATGGTCTAGGAAATAAGTGATATTGGAGATTATGCATTTCCATGCCTCTCCTAATGGTTTATCATCTTTTGCCAACCTATTCTCAAGCTTGATGTTATGCCCTTTGATCCTGGCTAACACTTATTCATAGTTCTTTGCCTTAATGTAAATGGTGTCAAGAAAACTGAGCTGATGCATATATTTAGGCTTGGGAAGATTCTTATCCTTTAAATGATTACTTATTATACTCTTTGGGTCCCATATTTTGAACTCATCCAATTGAAACCCATATGAGTCTATATGCTTAGACATGGTATCAAACTATTTCCAATCTTTTAGTATATTCCTTCAAATAATTAGAGGTAAGGGGTGGAGGAGACCCTTCTTATTTTACTTACAAATTCCTTCAATGCCATGGATGAGCTAGCTATTAATTTCTTGCTCAGCCAACATACTAGGAGCATACACTGATAATTTGTAGGGATGGGACATGATCCTATCAATACTGATGACTATGTAATTTGGATAGAACTAGATGTCACCTATCATCTTGATGTATTTATTGATCAGTGGATGTATAATAGGCATGAGAATACCTATAATATCCTCCACTATGGCTAGGTAGACATAGTCATAAATAAACTGCATATCGTTCTTGTACTTAAAGATGTGCAATTTGGAGTAATGGTGGGAAATGGTAGTTGTGCCCTTAGGAGACCAATTTATAATCCCTATGAAGTTGACAAAGGTAATTAGGGCATCCATTAGGTATGAAATCATATGAAAAATTTTAATTGTCTTCCTTTTGATAGTAATGAACTACTTGGCAAGGAATACACTGATCAAATCTCTAGTTAGAGGGTTGAGCTTTCTCTCCACCATGAAATGCACATAGGGGACCTATATTTTGTTTACAAAGGTGGTTGATGGGCCTACCATTTCTTATTTAAACAAGTTAAAGATCACCCTGATACCCTCCTTGAACTAAACTATTAGGATCTTACCCTGAAAGTCTCTAAAGACATGGGTCCCTTGGTGTAACTAGGGTCTAAAGATAGTGTCTAGGTCATGTTTGTTACTCCATTATTTGATTTTGGACAAGTTTATGTGGGGGATTTGGAGATTATATTATTTTTCAAAATATACATGGTAAATTTAAGCTATCTTCTTAGAGTTCCCCTCCCTAATGATCCAATCATTATCTATCCTACAATCAATAAAGGTAGGAGTAAAGTCATATATGCAATGCAATACCTCAAGTTTTTCCATGACATAGTGAATGTCAGTCATTTGAAAAATGACCAAGTCATAATGTCTCTCACTCATCATGGAAATTATATACTCCTCTTTAGTGATGGTTTTCAACTCCTCCATGGTGAAGAAGAGTTTAGACCAATTCTTGATGCCTGTAGAATTCAGGGCTACAACATCTAATTTAGTGTCTTTGAAGATTCTTCCCTCATTATCTATTGATATGTAGAGTTCTATCTCCTCCTCCATCTACTATCTATGAGCTGCCATGGTCTCTATTTCTACAAATTGTTCATACCGGATTTCAAATTGGTCTCTATGGTAGCTTTTTTGTGCTTAAAAACATAATCAAGCTCTTTGCGGATCGAATTGTAACCAATTGAATTTGTTTGGGTTACTTTTATGTAGGGTTTAGGGTTTTAGAGATTTAATGGCAAGATATATCCAAAATCTTACTTATACATGCCTTGGATCTAATTTGGACCTTTGCCATTAAACCTTCACATTTTTAAGCCCACAAGATCTTTCATTTTGTCCTTTTATACTTTCATTGTGCTTATGTGGAAATGATCTGGACCTTTCATGGCATTTTTCATAAATGCTTTAGAGCACTATTTGTTGGCATTTAAAATGCCTTCTTGTTTCACACTATTGGATGAGGATCCTATGAGTGACTATGAACCATTGATCATGATTCAGGTCCTTATTTGTGATTAGCTCTTTTCTATACCAAGCCTCGTCGTTGTGCCACTTAGCATCTTCATGTGCCTTCCTATGCTCTGTATCCTATGTTAGTATTTTATTTAATGAGCATTGGCCATGTGGTGAGCTCATTGGTCTTTGAAAAGTCATCGATGATTTTGCATCATTGGATTATGAAGTGCAAACTATTGATCATTCATCATCTCCACCTCAAATGTGCTTCTACCATGAATCATGCTTGTGGTATCTTGAGAATCCATTGAAAATTCCATGAGATCTTCACATCATTGGATCATCTTCCTGTGATAAAGTGTGAACCGTAGATCTACAAAGATGTCAAAGCTTTAAGTTAGTGCATCATTAAGGTGGGACCTAAGCTTAAACCTTTTAGGCTAAGGTTTATTTTGTGTTTATTAAACATTAAATAAACTTTGGGATAAAGTTTTTATGCCTAAGTTTTCTAGATTTATGCAGAGGATACCAAGGCTAAATATTTTAGGCCAAAGTTTACACTCTATTAGATAAGCATAATGTATACTTTGGGTTGAAATGCTTATGCCAAGCTTATAAAATATGCTCAAAGGGGGTTAGAATGATATAATGGTCTAACATTTAAATATATATTTGTTGTATTAATAAACACAATAAAATATTTGATTAGAAGCACTTAGTCTAAGTTCTACATTATCAAGACTCTTTTTAGAATAAGACTTAGTATAAGCCTTTAGTCTAAGGTTCACAACATTTAAACAAAATTCAATGGGGACCTTAAAGTATATAACTATACTAAGTTTTATTTTTAATATGCTTAGAGCATAAGACCATTTCCATATTTGCAGATTGAATATTTCCAGTGTTTAAGCATATTTCAAGCACTTCCACTAGCTTGCAAAGTAATTCATGAGATTTATAGTGAGATTTTAGATTGCATTTTAACCTTGATAAAAATAATACATTAGATTAAATTTTATAATCTCATGGATGTCAAATACATCCTTATATACATCAAATGATGGTCATACAAATATCAATTTTAAGTTAGTGAAGATTTTAATTTGATGGGTTTAAATTTGACGTTCACATGGATGTCAAAAATGTCCCCACAAAGGTCAAATGATAGTCTTGAAAATGTCAATTTTAATCTCATCAAATTATTATGACCTAATTTGAGAATGCCACTTGGCACCTCCACGGTGCTTCCCAAGATCTTAGACTTAATTCATTATACTGGATCATGATCTACAGCTCTAGTTTAAATTTGATGGTCGCACAAATGTCAAAAATGTCCTCACGAAGGTTGAATGATAGTTGTGAGAATTTAAATTTTAAGATAATCAAATTATTATGACCCAATTTTATAATGCTACTTATCACCTCCATAGGGCTTACCAAGATCTTGGACTTAATTCATTCCACTAGATCAAGATTTATGAGTAAGTGAGAGCTATAGGATCATGATCTGAGAGCTTACTCATGATTATTTGCTTTGTTAGGTGGGACCTATTTCCATTTGATTATTCATGTAAGGGTACCACATGTCAATTCTATGGGTGTTCTATAATCCTTTGACCTTTCAATTATGCCTCACTCCATATGATCAAGTCCTCACGGTGAAGTGAGAACCATTGGATGAAGTCTAAGGACACAACTTTGTCAGGGCCTTTATACTTTTGGATCCCTTTCCCATGATGAAACATGGATAATTAGATCTTCTAAGATGCATGGTGCTTAAGTTCAAGCTTGAGCCTTTCTTACTCTATTGGATCAAATAATGTGATAAAGCGAGGGTCGTGGGATCCTACAAGATGCAAGGAATTTAAGTTAGGACCCACAGTGGTATAAAAGACTTAGTCTAAGGTGTTAAGGATAAGATCTCATTAGTATTATTAAATATTATGGGACCTTAAGATTAAAACATTAGGCTAAGCTAGGAAATATTAAAAGGACCCTGCAAAATGAATGTTAGTTAGGGACACAAGGAAATTTAAAGGGGACCAAGCATTTTAGGATAAGTTTTAGTCATGTTAAAAAACATGACTAAGCTCAAGATATGAAATTTATACTTAATTTCAAAGTTAGTTTTAAAAGGTTCCTACCAATTTAAATCCCGTTAATATTCAAATTTAAACTAAGGGTTCTACTAGGGTTTTAGAACATGAACTTCTTAGGAATAAACACCATGGAAATTGAAACTAAAATCCATAAAGACCATTTATTAGAAATGTTAGATAAAATTAAAGTAAAACATAACTAAGTAAGCTTGATTTTGATAAAGTGGATGTTCTTAAAATTCTACAAATGATCTTAACATGCCATATTTTTAAATTCAATTTTTAAGGTCTCAAGGGCCCCAATTTTCAAAAATTAGGGGTATGTTGGCATCAATAAATGGTGACTCATAGGGGAAACATAGAAATATGTTAGAATCTAGAGACTCTAACTTAGACAAATAATTAGGTCATCCACTTTACTTGATCAAGATCATTATCCAGATTAGATTATGATTGAAAAAAACCTTGCACTTGCATAATTAGGGTCAAATATCAAGATACAACTATAATGTGTGTGTGATTTGATTCCACTTAATTTTTCCCATGGGGTTTAAGAAATAACTTCTAGGTTTCATGTCCTTAATCACTAACACTGATTTATAACATGTTTAGGTGTTCATTAAAAACCATGATTTTAGCCTAGGGAAGGCTTGGGCATTGCTCTACTACCAGCTAGGTGTCTATAGCCCTGATAGAGATGCCTTTGGCTCTAATCAATGCCTTATTCCACTGCTAGCCAAAAATCCATATCCATAGTGGAGATTACCAAAATCACCTATGCTCATAAAGCTTTTGATTTTGCATTGAATTCTTCTTTTTGTAATTTTTTTAGATTTTTATGCTTTTCACAAGGTTGGGAACTAGAATAGCCAAGTTTTAGGATTTGGTTAAATGTTTGATTTTTATAGAATCACCTATGGTTAAAACCATTATCCTAGGTAAGGATGTTGATTAAGTTCAAGTATGGTTATCCCTTAATAGTTTGACCTCTCAACCTACAAGTGCAAGTCTTCTTAAAACTAATTTGATGTCAAGATAATGCTTAAGTTCTTATGAAATGATTGGTTTCATTCATTGGTCTTTACCATTTTATTCAATTACAACATTAGTCTCATATTCTAGAACCATAGCCATCATATGTATGAGTTGCACACCCACATTTATGAATTTTGGGCATTTCCAAGAAAATTCCATAACTTTGAGCTCAAGATTGTCCAAAAGGACTTATTGGAGAAAAGGAACAAGGAAACCAAAGAAAACACACAACATAAAGTGGGAAATTAAGAAGAAAAAAAAAAAGAAAATAAATATATACATGCTTATATATAAACAAGGGGTAAGAAAGAAAGAACTGAAAGGAAACTAACTAGCCTACCTTCACTAAATATAACCATCTTACATTTTACTCCATTGACCTTAAGAGGAGTAATAGAGAAGGAGTGCTTGAAGTACTACACATTAAAGGTCAATGTGAACACTAATCCTTGTAGATATTTAAGCTCGAAGGTGTTATTTCCCAATATTTTTGCAATCTGGTATGGACTAATCCATAAAGGTGTGAATTTTTCATGTTTAACCTTAGGCTCAGATGCTTTGTCCCAAAGGAGAACTAGGTCCCCTTGTATGAACACCTTAATCTTTGATCTTTTATTAAACCATCTCTTTACTATGGTTTGACATCTTCTAAAACCATCAAAGGCTTTCTCCCTTGCATCTTTCATTTGAATTATGTCCATAAATCTTGAGTTTGCTAACTCTTGACCCTCTTCCATTTTATCTTGCATGAATATTTATGTTGGAAACTTAAGAGTGATAAAAAAATATGGGTTCCTAGCCATACACTAATATAAAATGTGATGCCTTCAAGGCTTATTTAATCCTAATCCTATCTGCCCATAATACATAATTGATCAACTTGTGTTAGGTCTTGGGTTTATCTTCAGTAGATTTCTTGATTGCTTTCATCAAAATTTTATCGGTAGACTAAAAAATTCCATTCTCTTGGGGATAATGGTTGGATGAAAACTTCAAATAGATACCATTATCATAAGCCCATTTAGTCATCTCTATATATGAAAATACATACCCATTGTCACACACTAGAGAGACTGAAGTTCTAAATCTAGTACAAATGTTCTCTTCCATGAAGTTGATCACCTCCTCTATTCTACATTGTTTAGTGGCTATAGCTTCAGCCCACCTTATATATTAATCTATGGTAGTCAAGATGAAAATTTGACCTTTAGATGAATTTGGGTTAATTACTCCTACAAAGTCCAACACTCATTATGTAAATGGTTTGTCAACCATGAGTGGTTGTAGAGGCATTGTTGCCTTAGGATCCTTGGTGTTAAAAATCTAGCAAGAGTGTCATTGTCTCCCATGCTTGTCATCATCCTTGAAGATAGTTGGCCAATAGTATCTAGCTCTAAGAATCTTATGTGCAATAGTCCTCCCTAATGGGTGTCCATTACCAAACTTCTCATGGAAGGTACTCATAATTTTGGTGGCCTCTTCTTGTGAGACACTTCTTAAGTAATCTCCTTAAAAATTTATTCTATACAAGACCCCATCTTTGATCAAGTAATGGGATGGCTTTAATCTTAGGGCCATCTTTTTTCCCTAGATAATCTTGTAGGACAAGTACCATTAATTAGTAAATGTATGATCAAATCATACCACTCACTAGCTTGAAAGTTTTGTTGATCTACTTGAATAATACTTAGCCTAGGGTTAGATTTAGAAATATTTTATATTAGCCCTCAGCACCTTACCAATTTTTCTATTTTCATCTCCAAGTCATATTCCTATAAAACTAACATCCACTTACCTTTATGTTCTCCTATCTCATTTTGACTGAACATAAGTTTAGTGGCAGGGTTAGGTAAGATAGCATGCACCTTATTTCTAAGGATATAATGCCTAAATTTATTAACTACCTTAACTAATGCACATGCCTGCTTATCAATTAATGAATAATTTAACTAAAAATTCTTAAAATTAGTACTCATAAAATATATGGGGTGATCACACCGATCAATATTATGATTTAACATTGCAGTCATAGTATCGTCAGATGCAAAGGAATAGAGGTAAAAGTCCCTTGAGAAGTTAGGACTTATGAGGATCAAAGCTTGGCTAATGGCCTCCTTGATATCATTGAATGCCTTTATGGATTCTTTGTTCCATGTGAACTTGACATCCTTCTTTAGCATGTCATTTAGTGGCTTGACAATCTCTACAAAGCTAGAAATGAACTTCCTTACAAAGTTTATCTTACCAAAGAATGATTTTAGCTATTTCCTACTATTTGAAGGTTTTAATCTAGATATGGCCTCCAATATTTCAAGATCTATAGAGATCCCATCCTTGGTTATAACATGTCCCAATAGTTTATCTTCAGTAACATAAAATATACTTTTCTTAGGGTTTAAGGAAATCCCATACCTTCTGTATCTTTCAAATACTTGATGTAAATACATGAAGTGATCTTCCCTATTTTTAGAAAAAACTATTAGATCATCCATGTAAATAATGATGCATTTATCTCTTAGGTCTTAGAAGGCATGGTCCATAATTCTTTAAACAGTAGCTCCTACACTGATTAGCCCAAAGGGAATTATCTTATATGTAAAAGTTCTCTAATTTGTATTGAATGTTGTCTTCATCCTATATTCTTTGCCAAAAAATACCTAGTTATAACCTAAAAATACATCAAGAAAAGACATCGTGGCTAAACCTAAAACAACTTGTATAACCTGGTCAAGAGAAGGAAAAGGATAGTTATCTTTCTCAGATGATTTGTTTAAATTTATGAAGTCAATACAAAGTCTAATATCACCATTCTTCTTCTTTACTGATACCAAATTAGCCACCTAGGTAGAATTCCTAATGGGGAAGACTATCCTAACATCTAGTACCCTCTTAACTTCCTTGAAGAATATTGGATTTAAGATAGGGTTTACAAGCCTCTATTTTTATTTGAAGGGTTTGCAGTTTTCTTTAAGGGGTATAGTATGGCTGTTGACTCTTGAATCAAAGATCTTTAAGTCATCATAAGACTAGGTTATGAAATCCTTGTATTGGGTAAGGATCTCTTTGGCCTTCTCATTCTCAATATTTATGTAGGATTTTCCAACATTTACTAGCTAGGGTTGATCTTGGAGACTGTGATCAATAGCATTATAATCTTTCCCACTTACATTGGGAACCTTATAAATTTCAACTAGTTTTTCCTAATCAAATAGTCTCTCTAAATCAATCATCCCTTTAGGGATCTCGTTGTCATTCACTTGAATGACTTTACCATCAAACTTATCCTTTTTAGATGCATTTTTATTAGCCTCATCAATAATATGAGCATCAAATGCTCTAGATTTGGTCATGAAATCCAATATCTATTGATTATCACTAAAAACTTGAAAATAGTTAATATTATCATGCACTAAAGGACAAGGAACCATCTCAATGCTGAAATTGCGAGAATCTTGGTTGGGCATGAGGTTGGCTGCAACAAATACCAACTCATTAGTAGCTTGATTTTATTCTCTTGGGATGCAAGTGATGCTAAAATAATCAAAGTAATTAATCAAATCTAAAACCCTAAACTTATACCTTTTAATATATGAGAGCTTACATTGGTGTTTGATTCTTACCTGGTTGACCACTAGTTCTAAATACCCATACACTAGCAGTTTTTTAACCTTATTTTTTATAGTAAATTGTAAACCTAAGATAAGGGATTCATAGACAGCAAGATTTTTAGTACAAGGGAATTGGAGTCTATAGGAATCACGGTATTTTTCACCAATGGAGTTAGTAAGGACAATACCTACACCTAATATAACATTACACCTAACACCATCAAAATGTAATTTCCATAGTCCAAGAACAACATGAACACTCTTAGGATCACATATATTATTAGTCTCTAGGGTGAAAACCCCTAAGTTTGATTCAATTATGTTGACCCTCTCATTCATAACATTGTATTCCATTATCATGTGTTTCATCCTTGGTTCTCTTTCAACTCTGATCCAATTAGGGACTCCTTTGCAAGGCAACCATGAATGGAAGAAACTTGTGGACATGTAACCATTCAAGGCCTTGGTCCACTCCCTACTTAACAATATTCCATAGACATTAAGTAAATCAACAACTTGAATATCAATGAATTATTTCACCTTAGGCTCATAAGCTAACTGCATGTGAAAATTTAAAAGTTCCCCAATTACCTTGACTTTAGATTTGTCTAACTGAGTTACAACTCTATCAAGATTAATACAAGTTAGGTTAAGTTGTTTGCATATACTTTATAGCATGATGTTGGTATAAGCACCAAAATCTAGTAATCAATTGTGTAAGTTCTTTCCAAACATCTTGAAAATGAACAAGAAAGGAGGAAATTCAACCTTGGCTTTGTACACAATCACATTGGCATGATTAGCCTTTGGTGGATTGTTGGACTTCTTTGACAGAGATTCCAATAGGAAGTCCCTTTGCTATGTAATCTACGTGAGTTCATGTAAGGTGATATTATCATTTATCTTTTTCATATCCTTAACAATGTTATAACCAATTTTATTAGAAGAACTAGGAATCTCAACATTGGATTTAGAAGCACTCTCTTTAGGTGGCTCTAGATTTTTGCTTGAAGAAGTGTCTGAAGGAGTTCCAAAATTGTTTGGAGGAATTGAGGTAGTTAAAGGTTGTCTCTTCTCTCTATTCCTTAAGGGATAGGTCTTCTTTAAGAACTATTAAAAAGATTAGATCTCCTTAGGGATCTCATCAGGTTCATTCTTTTCCTAAAAATGGAAATCAAAAGTATCCATCATGAAGGCTTGATTAGATGACTTGGATCCAAAATCACCTACACTAATTTCCTTATTAAGAACCACTTTAGATGTATCCAACTTCTCTTTGAAAGCTTTAAAAGCTTTGCAAAACTCAATGTAGTCAATTTCACCATGCTTGGCTATGCAATATACCCTACAATAATTAGGTAATGTAATATTAGTAAAGTTAATGTATATGGTCTTCTTTTTAAAAGATGGCTCATTATTCTTATTATTATGAAAAATATCAATCTAAAATTTATTATTTAGCCTATTATACCTTTGAAATAAGAAGTTCCTACCTGAGTTTTTAGTAGTATTTCCAACTTGTTTTTACAACTAAAGAAAATTAGTGCTCAACTTTTGGACCATTTTAAAGATAAATTCATACTCATTTTTAGGAGTTTAGAATTATGTACCTGGTTATTGTTAGCACCAATAATTGGTACCAAATATATTTGATCATTTATATTGAATCAATTAGTAGGATGATATAAGAATCCTAAGTTTTGATTAGGAGAAACATGATTCAATGGCAATTGATTTAAGTTTGGGAGTTAGTTTAATGTTGGGATATTTTGGTTGTTGTTGGGGAATAAGTTCATCATAGGCATATGTGGGTTAATGTTTGGCATAAAGTATACCATTTGCCCTTGGTGATGCATCTGATCATTGATGGTTATTACCTTAGAATATACCCTAGATAATGGAGTTATAGCTGGCATAGATCTCTTTAAAAATATAGAGGTCATGGGATCTAATGCATCCTTGTATATTTATAAAGCTAAGACATCACTAGGCTTATAGGGTTCTATGGTCCTACTATACATTTTATAAAATCTATCATTAAAGGACCTAATAAGCTCACTTGCATCTCTTCTAATGGTGGTAAAATAATGGTAAATAACATAATGAATGACAATCCTACCAAATTGATCTATAAAAACATTGGTGAAACCATCCCAACTAGTGATTTAATTATCAGGCAAATTCAAGAACCATACATAAGCAACATCTTTAAAGATAAAGGGAAATAACCTACAAGCCACAACTTCATACATGACATTTAGAAACATTAAGGTAGCTTTAAAAGACTTAATGTGCTCTTCAACAGTCGTAAAACCCATTAGATTAAATGTAGGCAAATACTTCTTGGGGTTATGTGGGAGCTCATATACCACACCTAGTACATTGATTGAAGATTTTCCCAACCAAACCATACCTAGATAAAGGTTGAAGGCAAAGGTACCTTTAAGAGGTGAAGTTGGCAAAGATTTGGATCTCTTACATCTACTTTTGTCACGTCTGGATTTTCTATAGACCTCAAGTTTAAGCAAATGTTCCCTTGTCTCTGAGTGTGATCTAGTTTTAATCTTTAGCAATTCTAGCTTGAAAGTTGAAAATCCTATTTGAAATATGATGCATCAGGATAATCTTTATAAGGAATAATAATTAATCCTATACATTAAGCTCATTTTTCAAAAATTAATTAAAGAACAGTAAAGGATGTTGATCTTTGCCAAAAATAGTTCAAAGATGTATCCAATTATGTTAATATGATCTATCTTTATAATTTTAAGCTCAAATGAATTCATATCTATGAATGATATGATAATATTTTATCAAAACAAGCTGTCCTAACCTCAAATACTATGGATTTTCAAATATTAAGCTAAATTTATTAAAAACAAGCACCAAACCTTAAGGAACCTTGATCTTTGCCAAAGGAAACATAAATATATGTCACAGACTACAAAGTATCAATGATATTTATACTTCTAAGCAAATAATTCACTCAAAAATACAAATACACACTAATATTAGATCAAAACATGTAAAAGCTAACAAAGATTTGAAGAATTCACAAAGTGCCCTCCTTCTAGCACCTGTAGAAATGCTTTGCTGATGCTTCTAAGTGTACCACAGGGGTTCTTAGTGTTCAAAGAACACTTCTCATTTTATAATTCTATGAATTCAAAGTATGAGTAGCAGGTTGTGGCAACTTGATGTTACCTATGGTGAAATAGTGGCAAAGATATGTATGGGTGTTCCAAAAATTTATAATGAGTGATGGTTGGGAGTCATCATGGTCCATTCTTTGTGAATTGTAAAGAATCTATATTAATGCTTATTGAATTATGATCTGAACTTAATCTACCAATTAATCTAGGTGTATATTTATACTGAAGCTAAACTAAAGTGATTTGGTGTAAAAAGGAACAAAGATAAGGGTAAGGCAGAAAAGAAAATGAGTGATTACTTATCTTAGTCTCAAATATCATGAGAAAGATTCAATTGTAACTGAGTATACATTCAAATCAATATACAATGTAAAATAGCCTAATCTTATATTTCATTATATACTAAACAAACTTCAAAGGATAATTTAAAAAATCACAAGTAAGAACTAGGTCTACTTTTAAATATTTACTACTATAATCAAATAGTGTTTGCACATCTGAATATAGAGAAAAATGAAGTGAAGCAAAATCCAATATCCTCAAATTAATATAGCATATGCACAAATTATAAACCTTATGATTAGGAAATGCAACCCAAAATTCAAAGAAACTATTTAGATTCAAGACATAAACTAGCAATTGAGAGAAATTCAATCTTAGAAATTGACATATCTAATATGGACAATATTTATAGAACTCTTGATTATATTAATTGATTTAAGTATAAAAAATTTTCTCAAAAATTCTCTCCCCTTTACAAGATGGTAATACATGCATTTTATAGAATGATAACGCAGTACATCGGTCAGTTACAACATACAGGCATACAAAAGATAAGGATAATTGTCCTTCCACATAAAGTTCTAGTATACACTTATTTTTCAAAATCAAACTAACCTATGGGAAATATGATAATAGACTACCATATGCCTTATAAAATAATATTATTATTTTAGATATTATAATTTTTTTACAAAAATAAATATTTAGCTGGTTGGTGGGCCCATTGCCCTTGATCTCTCCATTGATTTTATAGTAATTCCATTACCTTCTGATGTTTCTCCTTGATAAGATCAAGGTCCATGATTAATTTCATGAGGCATATTTCTTCTTGATTAATGAGGTTTCTCAAATCCCTATCATTTCTAGCCATAACCTCCTTTATGCTCCTAGACTCTATAATCTTCTCCTCAGCATTAAATATCATGTCCAAGATTCTTCTGTTGTATCTACTAGATTGGCCTTGGATTTTGCTCTTGACTAATTACATGACCAAGGTGACCCTATGCTTAAATTCAACTTCATCAATGACTCCAAGGCCATCAATATTGGTAGGATTAACCATCATGGAACCCAAGAACTATTCAATCCTAGGGATCAATTCCTTGTCATCTGTCAGAAGCCTATCCATATTTCTTCTTCACACACTTAGGCCTTGGATTTTGTTGACTACTATCACCAATATGGCATTTAGATGGACCAAGATGATATATTTGAACTTAGGAATCTTGCTCCCAATCCATATGATGATGAGATCCCTTAGCGTGGTCTATAATTCTTACCATTCTATTATCATTTCCTTGGCTACTTGACTTTGCTAGCTTAGTGAATCTTGCCTTGACTTCATGGACTATAGAGATCCAAACATATCAAAGAATGAGGCTTCAAACATATCCAAAATGTCATCAGGCACAAATAAAATTGCTTGTGTCTCAAGGTTTTCCTTCTCCTTCTCTAAATTTTTGATCTTTTGCTTCATTTCCCTGATTCCAACTTCAACTTGAGCTAATTGGGCATCAGGTAAAATTTCAACATCCTCATCATGAATAGGATGCTCTCATAGATATTATCCTTCAACAGGGGTCAAGCCAACAAAAGGTTCCACCTTCTGAAAAGTGAACTCTTCAGTTCCCACCATGGCTTTCCTAGTGGTGACTTTCCCAATCTAGCTATCTTTGGATTAAATTGGATAGCGGTGACTAGCTTTGTGAACTTGGGAGGTTTTGGGACCTCAATTCCTGAGTTGCTTGATACTCCAAGAGCATCCATCCTCTTGTTATTTGCTCTTGGAGTGAAAATAATCCTTCTTTCTTCCTTTTCCTTCATAATATCTGTAATCCATGGCTTCATATCATCATGTACTTCAATGCTGGTAGCTTTTGTTATGGCCCATGAATGGGAGAGAGAAGGTATCTTTTGTAATTTTCCATAAATAAACAAGTCAAGGATGACTGGTCCATGAATGGGGAATTTATCACTAAACAAATTTATCTCACTTGTGGGGTGAGAGATGGTTAATCTTGGTCTCTTTGATCCAACAGGGACCAAATCCAACTCTACCTTCATCTTCTCTTTAGGGGCCACTAGGACTATGTCAAGAGAAATCTCTTTTCCTCTCTCTTCTCTAGGTTCCCCTGCTTAGATCTTAGTTTCCTTGTTCTGTTACCCTTCCTCATCTATGCCATATACCTCTACAAGTTCCTTGAGAGCACCCTCAAGTGTCTCATATATCCCTAAGGAAATCATATCTATATGTTCAACTAGGGTAGTATTAGAGATGAGGGTCCCTCTCCAAGTCTCTCTTCCAGCTTCTCCTTCTCCTACCCTTGTTCAATTTGATTCTGATGTTGTGGCTAATCTACTTGAGGTTGCTCCTAAAATGTCATAAATGGTCTAGGCAATAAGTGATATTAGAGAGGATGCCTTTTCCATGCCTCTCTTGATGGCTTATCATCTTTTGTCAACCTGTGCTCAAGCTTGATGTTATTCCCTTTGATACTAGCCCACACTTCTTCATAGTTCTTAGACTTAACGTAAATGGTGTCATAAACATAAAGATGATGCATATATTTAGGCTTGGGCAAATTCTTCTCCTTCAAATGATTACTCACTATACTCTTTGGGTCCCATATTTTGATCTTGTCCAAATGAGTATCTATTCTTGGACATGGTATCAACCTGTTTCTAATATTATAGTATAGTCCTTCCAATAATTAGAGGGAAGGGGTAGAGGAGACCCTTCCTCTATTTCTTATAATTTCCATCAATGCCATGGATCAGTTGGGAAGCAATTTCTTGCTTAGCCAGCTTGATAGGAACATACACTAGAAATCTATAGTGTTGGGACATGATCCACTCAATTCTGATGACTATGCAGTCTAGATAACACTAGATGTCACCTATCATCTTGACATATTTCTTGATTAGTGAATGGACTCTAGGCATGAGAATGCTTATAATAGACTCCACTATGTCTGGTTAGACACAGTCACAAATAAACTACATATAGTTCCTATACTTAAAGATGTGTAATTTGGAGTAATGGTGGGAAATGGTAATTTTACCCTCAGGAGACTAATTTATAATCCCTAGGAAGTTGACGGAGGCAAGTAGGGTATCCAGTAGGTATGACATCATACAAAATTCTTTGGCTATCTTCCTTTTGATAATAGTGAACTATTTGGTGAGGAAGACACTAATTAAATCTCTAATTAGAGGGTTGAGCTTTTCCTTCACCATGAAATGCACATAGGGGACCCATAATTTGTTTACATAGGTGGTTGAGGGGGATCCTATTGCTCAGTTTAATAGGGTCATGATCATCCTAATGCCCTCCTTAAATTGAACTATTGGGATCTTACCCTCAAAGTCTCTAAAGACATGGGTCCCTTTGTGTACCAGGCTTTAAGGATGGTGTCTAGGTCATGTTTGTTGGTCCATTCTTTGATTTTGGACAAGTCTATGTGGGGGATTGGGAGATTATAGTATTTTTCAAATGATACAGGGGAAATGTAAGTTATCTTCTTAGAATTCCCCTCCCTGATGATCCAATCATTATCTATCCTAAAATCAACAAAGATAGGAGCAAAGACATCTATGCAATGTAGTACCATAGGTTTTACTATTGTGTAGTGAAGGCTAGTCATTTGAATAGAGACCAAGTCATAATACCTCTAGATAACCATGGTAATTCTTTGCTCCTCTTTGGTGATGGGTTTCAACTCCTCCATGGTGAAGAAGAGTTCAGACCAATTCTTGATTCCTGGGGAATTTAGGGTTGTAACGTTCAATTCAATATCTTTGAAGATTCATCCCTCATTATCTATTGATAGGTAGAGTTTTGTCTCCTCTTTCAAATTATACCTAAGAGTTTCCATGGTCTCTATTTTTACAAATTGTTCATATCAAATTACAAATTGGTCTCTATGGTATCTCTTTTGTGATTAAAAACATAATCAAGCTCTCTTCAGATTGAATTGTAACCTTTTCCTTTATACCTTCACATTTTTGAGCCCATAAAATCTTTCATTTTTTCTTTTTATGCTTTCATGGTGCTTATGTGGCAATTATTTGGACCTTTCATGGCATTTTTCATAAATGCCTTAGAGCACTAGCCATTGGAATTTAAAATGCCTTCTTATTTTGCACCATTAGATGAGGATCCTGTTAGTGATTGTGAACCATTGATCATGATTCAGGTCCTTATTTATGATTGGATATTTTCTATACCAAGCCTTGTGGTTGTGCCACTTGGCATCTTCATGTGCCTTCTTGTGCTTTGTATCCTATGTCAGTAGTTTGTTGAATGAACATTGGCCACATGGTGAGCTCATAGGTCTTTAAAAAGTCATCAATGATTTCATGCCATTGGATCATGAAGTGTGATGAATCATGAACCATTGATCATCTATCAGATCCACCTTGAATGTGCTTCCACCAAACATCAATCTCGTGGGCTCTTGGGACTCTTTCAAAAAGTCCATATGATCTTCGCATTATTAGATCATCTTCCCATAATGAAGTGCGAATCATAAATATTCAAATATGCCAAATATTTAAGTTAGTGCATCATTATGGTGGGACCTAGGCTTAAAAATTTTAGTCTAAGGTTTATTTCATGTTTATTAAACACAAAATAAACTTTAGGCTAAAGTGTTTATTCCTAAGTTTTCTAGATTTATGTAGAGGATACCAAGGCTAAAAATTTTATGCCAAAGTTTACGCTATGTTAGATAAGCATAATATATACTTTGGGATAAAATATTTATGCCAAGATTATAAAATATACTCAAAGGGTGTTAGAATGATATAATGGTCTAACGTTTAAATATAAATTTATTGCATTAATAAACACATTAAAATATTTGGTTAGAAGCACTTGGTCTAAGTTCTATGTTATCAAGACTCTTTTTAGAATAAGACTTAGTATAAGCCTTTAGTCTAAGGTTCATGACATTTAAATAAAATGCAATGGGGACCTTAAAGTATAGAACTAGACTAAGTTTTATTTTTAATATACTTAGACCATAAGACCATTTGCATATTTGCAGATTGAATATTTTTAGTGTTTGAGCATCTTATGAGCACTTCCATTAGCCTGCAAAGCAATTCATGACATTTTCAGTGAGATTTTGGATTGTATTTTAACCTTGAGTAAAATAATCCATTAGATTAAATTTTATGGTCTCATGGATGTCAAATACATCCTTATTAACATCGAATGATGGTCATACAAATGCCAATTTTAAGCTAGTGAAGCTTTTAATTTGATGGGTTTAAATTTGATGATCATGTAGATGTCAAATACATCCTCATGGATGTCATATGATGGTCACACAAACATCAATTTTAAGCTCATCAAAATCTTGTGACCCAATGTGATAATGCCACTTGGCACCTCTGTGGGGCTTCTCAAGATCTTGGACTTAATTCACTCCATTGGATCAAGATTCATGAGAAATCGAGAGTCATAAGATCATTATCTAAGAGCTTGCTCATGATTGGTTGCTTTGTCAAGGGAGATCCATTTCCCTTTGGTTATCAAATGTAAGGGTATCACATTTCATTTATATGAGACTTTCCTAATCCTTTAACCTTTCAATTATGCCTCGCTCCATCCGATCAAGTCCTCATAGCGAAGAGAGAACAATTGGATGAAGGCTAAGGGTGTAGCTTTTTTGGGGACTTCACGTCATTGGATCCCTTTCCCATGATGAAGCATGGATCATTAGATATTCTAAGATACATGCTATTTAAGTTCAAACGCAGGCCTTTCTTGCTCTGTTGGATCAAATACCATGATAAAGTGAGGGTTGTTGGATCCTACAAGATGTAAGGAAGTTAAGTTAGGACCCACAGTGATATAAAAGACTTAGGCTAAGGTGTTAAGGCTAAGGTCTCATTCGTATTAATAAATATTACAGGGACTTAGGATTAAAACATTAAGCTAAGCTAGGAAATATTAAAAGGACCCTATAGTATGAATGTTAGTTAGGCACACAAGGAACTTTAAAGGGGAAAAAATATTACAGGGGACCAAACATTTTAGGCTAAGTTTTAATTGTGTTAAAAAACATGACTAAGCTCAAGATATGAAATTTATGCTTAATTCCAAAGTTGGTTTTAAAAGGTTCCCACCAATTTAACTCTCACCAATATTCAAATTTGAAATGAGGGTTCTACTAGGGTTTTGGAACATGAACTTCTCAGGAACAAACACCATGGAACCTGTAACTAAAAGCCATGAAGACCATTTATTAACAATGTTATATAAAATTAAAGCAAAACATAACTAAGTAAACTTGTTTTTGATAAAGTGGATGATATTCAAATTCTATAAATGATCTTAACATGCCATTTGTTCAATTTTTAGGGTTTCCAAGGGTCCCAATTTCAAAAAATGGGGGTATGTTGGCCTCAATAGGACCATTTTAAAATTTACCCTAAAAAAAGGATGATCATATGTGATGATTTTTGTATCAATCGAAAGGAACCAATATAGAGTTATTCATAGGTCCTCTGTCCCTCACCTACCCCAGATAATTCCCCTATCCTAAGCATTGACATTTATTCATTTACTGACTCTTCAATTATTGTTAAGAGAGTTTATTTACCTCACCATACCAAGACTTTCATCGACACCAATCACATTAAGTAGATTATCAACATCTATTCCATTAAGTAATACATGATCGATGAAGGATCAAATCTAAACATTAGGATTCAAATTAAATAATATTTATAAGTCTCATCAAATTTATGTAGGTTTTAACAATGTAAAAATTTATTCATTGGTTAATGTGAAACTTTAGGTCAATTTTGGACCCAAGATAGTCCATATCATAATAAATTTGAGTATAACATGTCTGCATAAAACCTATTTAAGAGTGTTATAATCATTTTAAACCAAAATTACAACACCTTGTTAGGCCATTCTCTCCTAAGTCATTGGAAGAAACCTTCAATTAAGATAAATGATAGGACCACCTCATGAGACAATTTAAGGTTCCTCAACCCAAAAAAAATACTTGAATGCTTATGAGGCTTAAAAAAATAAACATATTATTTATGATAGTTATAGTGAAATTTATAGTCATAATTTTGTCTCTAAGAGGACTAATCATGTAATCATTCTAGCTAGTTCAAAAAATGTGGATCTCTCCCAAACCAATTATGGGAATCCCTTTTCACATATCTCCTCCTTCTAATAATCATATCAACAATAATACTCATCAACATCTTAGCCTTGAAGAGATTAGGAGATGATTTTTTAGACCTCAACCTAAATAAATTAAAGACTTATGACCAAAAAATCAATGGTATGGCAACCAAAAGTTTTTTTAGTTTCACACTAATTGTGGTAATTCTTACACAAATTGGCTTTCTCTTCATATTTTAGCATATGATTTCCTTCTTGGTTACAACTTTGACCATGATGCCATGAAACAAGAATGTATCAATCCTTCGAGAAAGTTTTCAAATATCATGAAGATGAAGTCAAACACAATGCACTTAGCCAAGCTAATGTTCAATTTAATATCTCTAAAAATTCTCTTCATAATCACTCCCAAGCAATAAAAATTAACCTCAAGAACATAAAAATATTTTCAACCAAAAAGTAAACCAAATTTATCTCCATCTACTAATGTCATATAAAATTTAGTTAACCCTAACTCTTCAAATCATATATAAATCTTAGTTAACACTAATCACATGAAGTACAATATAGATCATATTTATTCTTGTCAAAATAGTCAAACTTAGTTTAAGAAACCTCCCAAATTTTACAAAACTATTCAATCCTATCATATAGGTCAAATTCTAGTCTAAGTCCCCTTAGAATTATCATAATCTAAAAGCTCAAAAAAAATTGATAAAATTGTCTAAGCTAATACAATTTTTTTTTTGGAATTTTAAATGTATTGGCTAGGTTGATCAATACAATTTTCTATTTTTGTAATTGTAGTGCTTATGCCAATGCAATGTCCTACCATTATATCGCTTATGTTGATATAGTCATTTTACATCTTAAATATATTGATGATGTTGATACAATATTATAAATTTCTAACTTTATTGATAAGGATGATGAAGTCTCCTATAACTAAACCAACCATATCAATTGGGGAAATACCATCAAAATAATTCAAATCTTAATAAACTCTATTCAAAACATTATATAGTGAAACTTGATGCAATTTAGATATATTTTTCTTAGTTACAATCATCTCTAGCTCACCTTTATCTTGAAGAATGGGTTCCAATTGAATAACTATAAAATATCTCTAGTTAGATCCTTTTCCTTGGGCTTATGCAAACCTATCCTATTCATCAAAATCATTTTATGAAAAATATTTTTGACATTTACATTCCTCAACCACCATCTATGGGGAAGCTAATTTTACAAGTTCTAAGGAAAATATAATGCAAAAATGTGAAGAGTTATCTATCCAAATTGATAATGAAACAAACCAAACCTTGATTTTAAAGTTTTACATCCAATCTATGATCTTAGATGATATCCTTCTTCCTATGGATGACCCTCCTCTCTTTATTAGCATTTGAATTGGTGATGCCCAAGTCAAGAGAGCCCTCCTTGATGAAGGTTCAAGTACTTGTGTTACCTATTTATAAATCGCTAAATTCATTGGGTGTTCTATAAATAATCTCATGAATAGTCATAGCATGTGCCAAGGATATGACTGAATAAAAATGCCATCCTTAGGGTTTATATTCCTATCATGATACGTTCTAGAATGGTTAGAGTGAATATTATGATTTTAAACTTTCCATTATCCTATTAAATTTTAATTGGATAGCATTGGAATAATTGTGCAAGGGTTATAGCTTCTTCCTAATGCTAATATGGTATATTCCCTTACTTCCTAGCTACATAAAAAATTTAAGATGACACCAACCTTTAAAACCGTGAATAATTTTAATAATGTGGTGTCTTTAAAATTCTTACCCTTGAACCTCTTATAAATATTACTTTTAATGAATATCAACATTTTAACCATCCCATTATTTATTTAGAGGTTATAAAGGTCACCTTGAGCTTGTGGGAAATATCCAACCTAGCCTTCTTGATTTTGATGATGACAAAATTGATGAGATTAACCTTCAAATACAAAACATTTGATCTTCCTCATAGCATCATAACTCAATTTTCTCCTACCTTGTGACTTTGTTATCAAAAGAGGGGAAAGGATGAGATATCCACAACCATTATTATCACAAAGAAATATCTTAAAACCAACCCTTCTAATGACATTGTGGTTGAATTCTTTAATGCATATGTCACCACTCCTAATTAAGAAGATGGTTATACATTCGATAATGCCTTTTTGTTTGGATATACCAAGTAAAATATGAAAAAATACTTCATGCTATTAATAATCCCTTCAAAAATCTCATGAACAAGTATCCTTTAACTCTAGTAATTAGACATGCATAATGATTCATTTAATTTTGATCTTCAAAGTGGTGTATCTAATGATACTAATACCAATTTGGTTCCTTTATAAGGTCTCCCACTATGATGAATATTATCCCTCCCTAGATGTTGGCTCTAGTGCCACACTCACCAACACTAAGACTTTGAATGGAAGAGTTAGGATGTCATCATCTAATACAGTTTTATACATTTCACATTACCCATCGTCATGGTGAAGAAATGTAGAGGATATAAGAGACACTTAGAATAAGAAAAGTTACATGGAAAATCTCCTCATACGGATGGTCAATTATGAAGTTCGTTTTCCCCACTTAGCTACTTCTATTATTTTCATGGTACCACTACTCATTATACGATGGATTATTGAGCCTATCGACAACATTTATATATGCTTCATTGTTATTCACCACCTTCCTCTCCTCAACCGAATGTGTCTTCTTTGAAGGAAACTCTTGCATATATCCCCAATAAAGGGAAACTTTATTTTATTTTTCATGCTTGACCTACCCACTCTAGAGATGAGTGTAAAGCCATCAACGATGTATTTGTAGTTTTTAGAGGCAAAGGCACCAAGTTCCTTCGCAACCATCACATCATATTCATAGAATGGAGGAAAAAAACCCTCTATAGCCAAAATGTCCTCTCAGTCTTGAGGATTTTCTTCTTTGTCTACCTAATTCATAGCCACAAGATCAACATCCTCCAAAATATAACACAGTTATGTTATTTATCAAGGCTATTCAAAAAATTATTCTTGTGTGTATTTTAAAAAGCATAGAAGAAATCATGGTTAAGGCATGATATCAATCATAACAAAAGATATATGACATTGAGGATGATACATGTAATGACATTCATAAACATTTATGAATGATCATATACTTATTATATACTTCACATCATATTATGTCATGTATTAGATATTATTTCATTTTTTTTTTAACATTTAATTATATTCACATCATATTATATCATGTAGTAGATATTATTTATTTTGTTTTAGCATTTGATTATTTATAACTTTTTAATTTTCTTATATCATGTTCTTTTCTTTCAAATGTATTATCTTCTTTGATTCTTGAGTTACTTTCCACATCAAAACACTTCACTACTTGAACACTTCATCTGATATACCTTAATATTAGATTATTCTCTTTGGCTCCTTAATATTGATATGGTACTATCCATCTTGGCTCTTTAATATTGGACCGTACTATCCATCTCAATGGATGAGATAATTTCTTTTTTCTTCTACATAAAATTAATTTACCATTTTAAAATAAATATATTATCTTCTTATAAAACAAAACATTATTTGTTAAGAAAAATATGTCCATCAATCCTAATTTTCTATTTATAGACAATTTGATCGATATTATAAAAATTTAAAGGTCTAAAATAATTGACAATCACAAACTCTGAAATGAATTTTAAGGACAATCGAACACATTCTCCTACATCGTAATATTCTTATTCTTACATTTTCCATTTTAAAATACTACGAGTTTATTTGCACCGAAGGAACTTGTGGCCTTCCAATCTTGCTACCCTTCTTTCTTTCCTTGGTTGAGTCCTCAAATCCCACCTTCGTTATAGTGTCACATACCTCTGAAATAACAAGTGAAAGAAAAACTTACCTACTCACCATTGTGTAGATCAAATTTCTATTTCCTTTGAAAATTCCATAATTATCCAAAATTTATTCCAGAATTATCCAGTTATATATGCATGGAAGCCATAGCTTAAAAAATTCATTTTGAGTTGAACATATTTGCTTCACTCACTCACATCATCTCATACACGTCTCTTTCAACTGACACTCCACACACCTCCAATTCAAAAGCATGCATCGCACAGGGAGGAGCATCTGCACAAAGTGTTGCCCTTAGCCTTTCCAAAGAATCTGCTCCTACATATTTTCGGATCCGTTCGATGCTTTGCTTAAGCGATATCTTCTCCTATTTACTCAGAGCAGACCTAGTGATTTGCATCCACGCAATTCTCCCTTCGCCCTTGCGTCCTCAGACAATTAGCAATCTTTGAACCCTAAATTCATAGTTGATTGCCCCATCTTTAGCAGAAATATATTGCACACTCCAGCTGTACCATTGAAGCCGAAGAATGCACGAATCCACTTCTTTCTCTAGAGTGAACTGATAATTCAAGCACATTTCTTACATTCTTGTCTTCAGAAATTCGTGTTCATTAAGGAATTTCTAGCGAGCTTAATCCAATGTATTTCAAGATTATGCATTAAAAAGGGAAATAATTATGTTATTTATTTTATATTTAAGTGATTTAAAAGAGTAAAAAATTAGAGCTAATCAGATTATGTGAAATATGGTAATCAATATATATATGTTTTAATTTATAATTGATAAAGTAACAGGGGAGAAATGTACCTAGTTAATTATGATTATCTATGACTCATAAGATGTGTCTTTATACTTGCTTCGTTAGTTATTTAGATTTAAAATAGAGGTTGAAGATCTCTCTAGACACTTTTAGTAGAGTTTGATCCTTGCAATAGTTGACATTCTCTGATTGTTATTGGCAACGGCCTTGTGCATTCTATGGGTTTATAACTCTTGAGACTCATATGCCTATGCATGCAATTATAACTCTTGAGACTCCTATGCCTATGCATGCAAATGCTTCATGTGTATGAATATGCATTTGGTCATGTGCATTGATGTATGTTTTCTTTCTCTTTCCATTCAAATCTTAATTATGAATTCAACCAAAATGTACCCTTTAAAAAGATGTTAGTATATTGGGTGGGACAACACCAACTGATTCTCAATAAATAGATGAGTGTTCTTACATTCTAATACTATGAAGGGGGCTCAAACTGCATGTGGTTCTCCCAGTTATATGTGTGTGTGTTCAACATTGTGAAAAATCTAGAATTCAATGCAATGTTTTGATCTTTGACACTTGGCACCTAAAAATTGTATTTAATGTATTCAGATTTGGCTCTACCACTGCTCGTTTGAGGGGTTTTTAGATGTGTATGCCTTTTTAACAATGCATCAATAGAGTGATAATTGATTCCTCAAGTTTCTTAGTCAAGTCTGCTAATTGAGTTTAACCTTAATAATTATTTTTATTTATAACAAACTCTTCATTATTTTTTTCTTTCATCAACCCATAAAACATGTCCACATTGACCCTTGAAGACTTCCCAATTTGAAAAATAGTCATTGAGTGCACTTGGACACTATCAATAGGGTCAGACCTATGTGGTAATCAATAATATCCACTCATTACTAGTAGTATTCTAAAAGTGTAAATATAAACCATTTGAGATATAGAAAAGGTCTATCTAGGATTATGGGATGTTTCTATATAGACTAAATTGATGTATCTAGTGAATATAGTTAGTCAAGGAAATATATGGGTAGATGGATAGAGAGAAAGTGTGTATAGGAGTCAAATGTGTGTGCTTTGTCAAATTATGTCAAAGTTGACATTTTCAAAGTGTCTAATAATAAATTTAACCATCTACAGATGCCCCTTTTTAATCTAGTATTGAAAATGTTAAAATAAAAAGATAAAAATGAAACCCTAAAACAGAATAAATTTCAAATCCTAAGGGATAAATGCCTAGGACTTTCTGTACTCAAAATAATGATGGGGCTCACTAAAATGTTTTAACTTATTTTAGATTTAGTGGATTGAAATAGGTTAAAACTATTGAAATTTTAATTACATAATATAGGGCATAATCCATATAAATATAATTTTATAAAGAGAGATTGATTTCACTTATTAAATATACAAATGACCAAGAAAAGATGGGAGAGAAGACCGTTTATTTTCGATAACTATTTCTCAATGCATTCATCGCAATCCATGAAAGTGTTGCATGTCTACTCTGAAACTACTTAGCTCATGAACAAACTATCAAAATTCATGCAGATGTTTTTAGTGAAGCACAAACACTTATGTAAATCATTAATTTCCATCATCTACTAGTACTCTCATTATTATTTTTATAGGTCTATTCTACCATAGATCATTGTGCCTCTCTATCTAGATGATTTCTATGTACTTTATTAACCTCATTCTTGTGTGCAAAACCTAATTTTGTCTTCTTTTACCTTGAAACCATAGCTCCAATTTTGACACAAGATCAACCTAAAATAAAGTGGTAAAATATGGGTTGAAAATAATCAACCACTCCCCAATGAGTGATTGAATGTCACCTACATTCTAATACTTTGAATAATTGAAAATAATCAGCCACTCCCCAATGAGTGATTGAATGTCACTTACATTCTAATACTTTGAATAAGGATTAAAGCACATTGTATTTCTCCCACCTATGTGTATGCATGCTCAATTATGATCTAACAGAATGAAATACAATGCTTTGGATTTCAACACTTGAAAACATGCAACTTTGACCTTGTTCTTATGTTCAGTTTTGGCTTTAAGAATTTTAATTTGAGGGTTTTAAAATTTGGATGCTTTTGAATAATGTATTAAGGGGTGCAATGGATTTATCAAGCTTGTCTAGATGAGTGCAAGATGTAATTCACAAGTGAGTAAGGACTTAGGCTTGTATTATATTTATAGAAGACTAATTGGTATTTCCTCCTATAATCGACATAAGAAACATACTCAATCCAACCCAAGGGAGATATATGAATTTTAAAAGTAGTTGTTATGGATTTGTGGACATTGTTGGTGAAGACTAATGCTTGAAATAACCACCAACATTTGAATTTTGATAGTATTGTTTATAAAGAGAAAACTAGGGATATAGAATATGGTGATAGTCTTCTTAGGATTATAGAGCATTCTGAAATAGATTAGGGAGATCCTAATTATGAATGATAACACATCGGGTTGGCTAATCAATAGATAGATAAACATATATATGAAAGTGTGCACAAGGGTTAAATGTGTATGTACAAGTCATGTATGCCAAAGAGATGTAAAAAATGATGTTTTGAAGTGTCTAAACCAAATTTAGGTGTCTAAAACATGTTAAAAACTATTTTCATGTTTGGATCTCTACAAACTATATAAATAATTGAGATTATTAATTTTAATTAATGAATATGAAAAATATTGCCCTTTATTTTATTATGGTTTTAAAATAAAATAAATGTTGCATTTCATTTTAATTTAATTTAATTTAATGTATTCTTGCATTTCCATATATTCAAAACTTTTATTACATTTTAAAACAATATTCTCATGTCTTTACTTGTAGAAATTGTAGATACATAAATTTGGTATTAAACAATTGGAAACATTAGTTTTAACCTATCTTTGACATATATGAATTATGCATACACACTTGACTCTTGTACACCATTTTTCCTATCCATTTACCTATATATGGACTTGGCATTCCTAAATTTCCAAAATTCATATATACGATCTTCCTAATTTATGCTAAAGCAAGCTACTGTATTATGAAGATAGTTTCTATACTTGAGATCACCATTTCCTCTCTCTTAGATAATTTTGGCAATACTCAAATGCTTCCAATTACCATTAGTGTATGCCTTCATCCTATGTTTTCTAAATAACTATTTTTCAAATTCAAATCCTTCATTTGGGTTGGTACACACACTTTTTTCATGTTGGTTATGAAGGGCAATTACCTAAAGTGTCATCTATTTATACACATCAAGCATAAGGATATTTTTTTATCTAACTCTCACTTGGTCACCACTTGGTAAACTAATTGCACATTGAGAGATCTATTTGCACATCATTGCGTCACAATCTTAAATATTTTAAATATGAAAACCCTCAAAATAACAATCACTACACTTAAATCAAGGTTAAAGTTACATATTATCAAGTGTCAAAAGCCAAAGATATGCATTACATAAACTAGTAGATAATTAATAAGCACACATACACATATGTGGGAGAACTATATGCAGTTGAAGCCCTATTTAGAGTATTGAAATATATGTAACACTTAAACACTCAATAGGGTGTGGCTAGGGCTATCCAACCCATCTTTATAACCCCTTTTATAGGTCAAACAAATGTTGAAACTAGAGCTATGGTTAAAGACAAAAAAGGACCAAATCAGAATCTATACACATGACCAAGGTCAACAAATCATCTAGAAATTATCTTGATAGGTGGTCATAACAAACTATGGCATGAAAAATTTAAAAAACCTATAGATAAAGCCTTGATAAATCGTGGACACATATGGTCATAATATGTTTCTAAGCATTACCAATAACATCCTCATATATTTTGATAGTTAGTCTCTTAAGTGAACCATCATAGATCCATTTTAGACTATTTTTAATGATTGTGGATAGACAAAGAACATATTATAATATAAATAAATTGAATTCAAATATAAATAAATTAAGGACGTTATCATTTTTTCATTTCTATATATTTATTATGTGAACTAAATCCTCTATTAGGATTCAAATTTGTAGGATATATATATATATATATATATATATATATATATATATATAGAATAGTCTTTCTTATTTAGATTACTTAAATCTAAAATAAGTTAAATAATTCTGGTGAATCTAACCATTCTCTTGAGCATGACAAACCCTAAGTTTCCCATAGGGTTTCATTTTTCATTTTTAGGTTTTCATATTTCTATGTTAGGTATTTAGATCTTATTTTTTAACTGGATTTCTGATGTCACCTTCATTTGTGTCCTCTTCTCCTATGGTTTCTCTCAATTGATTTCTAATTCTTCAAAACCTTAGAGTTATATGTTCACCCTTATCCTAGGAGTAGGTCTTGTACTTCAATTATTTTTCATCTTAGGGTTTGGTAAATTCTCTATGAGTATGAATCCCAAAAACCCTAATAGATCTCATCTTATATATTATTTATTATCTACCCATGTTGTGCCTTATAACTATGCCAATAAATAGACAAATTGGATGTAGATGATCATGCTTGTGTGACTAGTGATAATGCTTGTATGATTGAAGGAAATGACTATATTGACTATGATTATGATGATTTTAAAAATTGGTATGTTAGTGATATATATTTATGCAATTATAATAAATAATAGAAAGATCAAAGTAATATTGCAATACAAGAAATCAATTCTTCTTCCCTTTTCGTTACACCCTTCCATTAATCATATAGTATAATAAGAAGAAATAAAAAATGAATTCACTCACACAGTTATTGATGGTACTAGGATTCTAATTAATAACAATGATATAATAAATAATTGGATATATGATATACATGTTGATTCTCATGATGCTATGCATTGCACTGATGTTTCTAATGCATCGATATTTCTATTGAAGTGAAACATGATGTTTTCTCTTGAAATAGAATGTGATACTACCTCTCTAGAATGAAATGTGATGATATTATTTATCTCAAAATGAATTGTGATGTTAATAATAAATTATATGAAATGTGATGATAGTTCTAGACTATGCAATTATTATTTTGTGAAATGTGATAACATTGTTAAACAACATGATGATAAAGGCATTGGTGATAAGTCTAATATACTTATATTTAAGATAAAAGGTGTGATGAAATAAATAAATTACTTTATCCAAACTACCATGATACCTACTAATAATACAGTATCCATGATGCATGCAATAAATAAGCTTCAAAACCAAGTTACTATTTTGACTTTATAATATAAGTCACACAAGGCTAAATTGGATGGTAATATGTGCACATGCATTTGTGCCTCTAATTATTCTAGTTTTAAAAAAGAAACACCTTCAAGTCATAAATTTGAATCTTCACTTAAGAAAGAAATTACAAAATTACAAATAAGGTAATCCATAAGAAGGAAGTTCCATATAAGAAAATTGGTACAAAAAAGGCAAATAATAAAGACGTTTCACATAATGTCATTGATAAGAACATAAATCCAAACATGACAATTCATAAGATGAAAACTTATGTGAATCCTAATCCTTCAAATGTCAATAAACCATTAGATTTGATAAATTTAAGGATATATAAAATGTTATTTTACAAACATTTCTTGATAACAAGTCGACCATGTTACATTCTAATAATCATCACCATGCACATTGCCTAACACAAGTGGGGGAAAGATCATTTTGTAACTATCACCATATCAATGGGCATAGACATAAAAAAATTATACATTGTGAAATAAAATCAAATAACTTGTGGCTAAAGGTTTTATTACATTTGAGAGGTCCAACAAAACTACCAAAAGGTTGGCTTCTCCATCGCTTTCTAATCCAAAATCTATAAAGATTGATGTATCCTAGGGAGTTTCTAAGAAGGAACCAATGGTCATTCAAGCTCTTATGGAAGGTGAAATAGAAAAAGGTATTGACATTGATGAGAAGATACAACACAATACATATGCAATCAGGTTTCTTAAATAATTGTGATACAATGAGTAGGAGTTAAGGCATACAAGCTCTTATGAGGATGTAATAAGGAATGTAACTATATTGGTTTCTATTGGGCCTAGGACTATGGTATAAATTAAGCATACTATTCCAAAATTCAATGCAATATTGAAACAATCATGGTTACAAAAATTGGAAGCAAAATAGGATAAGATCAATATGACTTTCGTTTGATTTTCAAGGTGCTTTTCTCACATATCAAAGCAACATAAAACTTGAACAAAAAAATCCTATTAATAGTACGATTAAATATCGAAATACACAAGTATACATGTTAAAGAAAAGTAAACAAAGTCATATCAATAAAATGAGCAAGTAAATACTATTTCACAAAAATAACAAGAACATAAAGAATCTCAAGCTATTACCATTCATCAAGTGCCAATATGTGTAGATTTAACAAAGTATGCACAACATATGCAAAGTTTCCTAATAGCTTAATGTTAGATGTGCATCTGCAAGATCCACTTACATATGAGCTACAATAGATCACTACACATGAACCAGTGTGTGAATAATTTCCATTTAGCACACATATTTTCTAAAATGCTTTCCCAGAGTGATTCATCTCATTCAACTCTACCAAATGCAAGGGAATTAATTGTGTATGTCAATTGATAAAAAACAATGGAAATTTAATGATAAAATTCTAAAATATGATGTTGCTGGTTATACATATCTTACTATAAAAACATAAGGTGATTGGGACGATGAGTCTAAATTAATAGATGATTATGGAGATTCAATTGGTGATGATGAAATTTATGATACATGACATACATATGCCTATGAAATTGATAAGATAATTGGTTAGCATGAACATATCTCAAAATTCAAAAACAAATAAAATTAATTAATTAAAATAAAAAAATCAAAATCCATAACTTTACATAACATATTTTACTAATTATATGATTAATTGATGTTATTTATCATATATATAATAAATTACATATTCATTTTTTTATACGCATAATTTTTATAATATATATGAATAATTTGTAAGGCATACATATTAAATACCATACATAGATATACAAATGCAATTCATTTCTTACACCTAAAGAATACCTTTATACATTGAGAACATACATGAGAACACCTTGATACATATTACCAACTTATATCTTTGTTGACACAAAATTGTCACTTTTCACAAACGTATAGCTAACTTGTCTCGCAAAATATTTACATAAATTATTTTTTGGAAACTAATAAATACATGTTTAAGTGTCTAGATGAAAAACCATGCTTTAATTTAAGCGTACACTTCAATTTCCATATTATAAATACAACATTACTAGATAGCTAAAAAAATTCTACCCTTCCAACTCAAAGATAAGCACATGGTAACCATTGCTGTGTATGGGATAAATTATTATATGACATCTATTCCATTATTTTTGGCATGTGGAGAGCCAAAAATGCATATTGCAGCACTAAAATTTATTTTACACATACGCTTATTTAAAAGTAAACAATAAGAAGAAATGGTGACATATAAAGAACTCCAATAACTTTTCTCTTATGCATTCTTTTATCCAACATCTCACAAGCAGAGAGAACCAACCAGAATCTAATATTGGTTTCTCCCTGTGGATGTTATAAAATGTGACTCCACAATCTATATCTGCAACTATCTCAATGTTTTACAGTGATAATCCATTCTAATCATCTCAACTGAGTATCTCACCCCTCTTATTCCTCTAAATATTACTGCATTCTCATAATGTAAATTTTTTATAGAAACAACTATGCCTTAAGAGTCCTTGTGGAAGTTAGAATCCTTCTACATTTCTCATTTACTGATCTAATAAAAGTGTTGCCATTGCCATTATTTTTCTGTTAAAATTTCAAAGGTTTAAAACAAAGACATTATAAAAAATAATCTAAAGATCACATTAAAACAAATAATTTACCAATATTTAAGAATTCAATTATATTTTCCTGCGCCATTCAATAATAGCACAAGCACTATAAATATTGACTAACATCATACAATCCAGCTAGAAATAGTGTCGCCTGAGTCTGCATAAAGAAGATCCAAGAGTCAAAGCATAGCAACTAAATAACTACACAGCTACCAAAAGCATTATTCATTTCCATTTAGTGAGACAACATTGACTCTAGAAAACTTGACTCTAAACATGACAATATTTTGGAAGAAAGGCTACAAACCTTAAAGGCAGAAAATGAGAACTACTGCAACTGACTCAGACAAATAACATCTGTGAGTAACAAAGCACCTTAAGTGATAAAAAAAGACAACATAGCTTTGAGATCACTTGAAAGAATTCATACTGTTCTACATCAATACCAGAAGAACATAGCCAGGCTCTATAATTCTGATGAACATAACCAGTAGCCATCCTCAGATTTAAAACCAGCAATGGAAAATAACTCTCCAGGACACAAACATATAGAAACCATTTGACTGACAATGATGATCTTAATTCCAAGGTTTTCTTGCAAGGCAAATACTGTACTCCTTATCCAAAGGCATGCCATGGTATATTGGCTGAACGATCCCATCTTCATCTTCCAACCAGAAAGATGTTTCTAATCCAAACGTCCATTTAATGGCTTGCTTAATACTCTCAGTTGTTGCTGTTTCAAAAATTAAGACTCTACTGCTTGCAGTCCCATAATTTATTAGGACGCTTCTATCTTTCTTCACAATGCTTTCCACAATTCTCAAGTAACCTTCAATTGGCTCGCCCTCCCTCTTGGTTGCACTGTATTCTTGTCGAATACTTTTCCATTTCTCTGAACAGACTCCCGGGGTCTTATAAAAATTGTGCCTTAATTTCAATCTGCGAGATAGCTCTTCCCAGAGGCCGACATGTTTAGGTTTGAATACCTTGAATTTTGCATCCATTTCGCTTCTGCATGCTACTAGACTTAAGGTCTCATCCAAACTCCATGCAGAGTTTGGGTCGGGATTAGCAATCCCATCATAAATGCTTTCCACATCTTTCAGATAACCTTGAATTGGCTGCCCTTCCTTTTTCAGTCTCCTGACCTCTTGTAATAGTTTGTTCCACTTTTGGGAACACACTTTGCCTGTTAAATTGTTAAGGCGAAACGTGTATATGGAATTCAATTTGCAAGATATCTGGTCCCAAATGGCTTCTTGTGACCACTTGCAAGACTTCAACGTTTCACCCATTTCTACCCTGCACTTGACAAGATCAATGGTCTCTTTCAAACTCCATCTGATCCTAGCTGACTTGAGTTTTGAAGATACAATGGTGAGCTCATTTTTTCCCTTAGCTTGTACCCTGAAATTTCTTTGGCAATCAAGGCATTGTTGAGCTGGATCCATATTTAAGGACCCACAAGCAACACATTTTGTTACCTGAATCATACTGTTGGAAAAGGCCTCCACATCCGGGACTTTAATGGTTTTGGTAAAAGATGGCTCCATATCTGAACACGCACCTGAAGGTTGTGGGATATTTGGATATTGTTGAGCTGGACTGATTCTGATGGGCAAGGTCTCCACTTCCTGACCTTTACCTGAAGACTGTGAGATACCTTGACATTGTTGAAAATAAATGGTGTTGTTGGAAAAGGCCTCGGCATAATAATCTGTACCTGAAGATTGTGTGATCCCTCGATACCCATGAAAGTGAAAGGCCTCCACATCATGACCTGTACCTGAAGGCTGCAATATATCTGGACATTGTTGAACTGGAATGCTTCCACCTGAAAAGACATTCACATCTAGCCTTGCAGCTGAAGATTGTGTCATATCTAAATTAGAGTTACGGTTGGGGTTTTTGTCTCTGTAGGACAAAACCACCTTGAGAGGTACCTCTTGTGGGCTGCTTGCTTGGTTGTTCAAACTCTGGGGATGGTGACATTGTTGATGTTCATCAAGATTGGCTGAACCAAAAGTAAGACAATGTTGCACTTGATTGATCATGTTTGGAAACGCCTCTAGATTCTTTTCAATTAGCGGATCAATAAAATAATCATGAAATGGATGCAAGTTGGTGGCTCCAGAAGTAGAACATTGTTGAAAATGTCCAAGGTTATCCATATCAGAGTTGGTGCAAGCTAATCCTGGATAGATTTCCTCCAACTGATTATACCAATCTTGAACATTCATCTCTCTTTCCTCTGGTTTGTCAAGGTTATCCCAAGCAAATCCCATATCATCTTCCCCATTTCCTTCCTCCTCAAGACGCATCTCTGTCCCCTCTTGTTTGTTGTTGTAACCCATATAATTACCTAATAAAATGGCAAGAGATCCAATAGAAATAAGATGTTCATTAAGGGTTATATTACTCTTTTAATATTAAGAAGGCAATTATCTATAATCCATAAAGCAACCGATGATTAAAAAATAAATAATAATGCGAAAAGTGACTCCCCAATAAATTTAGCCTTCAGAGATGGCCATAACAATTCATTTATTGAAACAAAAAAATCAATAACTCGTAAGAAAACTTACAAATAAAAGTAATGTATTTATAATTATAAATCTCACCATAACAGTAACAGCTTAATTGAACTGTAAAATTACAATTTGCTTAGAGTAAGCAAGTGGAAAGATTAAAGCGACGTCAATGATGCAAGATATTTCAGGTTTTCAAAGTATATACCTGCACACAATTGTGTTCAATCCACTTTATTTTACCCAATGGCCCATATTTGTTTGTTAGAAATCTGGTGGAATGTGGTTCTTGAGAAAAAATCTAGAGACTAGAATAGGTAAAAGAAGTGTTATCAGAGAGTATAATCTGTTTCTGTATGAATTACAGATTTTAGGTTTAGTATAATTTTTCTTTTTCAATTTTTGATATGTTCAAAAATATTATGTGAAATCACTAAATTATTGTAGAATAGTGACATCTCTACTTAAATATGTAAACATATGATGAGAGAGTTTAAAGTCTCCTTTGAACTCCTAAACCGCTAACTAATGCAACTGTTCTGTAATCGTTCGGCTGGCAAAACAAAAAAAAATAAAAAAAAATACAAGAACAAAGCATAAAAATACCTGTAGCCATGTTGTTTTATGAGATTTCCAATCCTTCCTCTGCCCAAGTTCGAAGCTCTTCAATATGCTTCAAAACCATGCCTTAGTTTATTGAGCAGACGGTTTATTTAGTTAGTGATGCTATCATTTGGTGATGGCTATATATTGAACGTTTTGGCGGCAAGTTTAAAGACGATTCATCTCTTTATCAGAAGGGTATATGGTCCCACAAAAATTAACCCATGGTTTCCATTTGGGATGGGGATTTAAACTTTTAATATGGGTTTCAATATAGTAAGTTTAATTGGGGGAGGGGCGGACTTGGTGACTTTGTGGAATTAACACGGGTCTTTAATATGGGTTACTTTAGTTTCAAAATAATAGGGTTTATGTGATGGTTTGATGCCTTACCACGGTGAGTGTTTTAATAATAATTGTGGAATTAAGAGTAGTGTTTAATATTTGTTTCTTTAATTTTAATAAAATAAATTTGAAAAATTAATATTTGATTGTGGATGGTTGATGTAGAGTTCTCGAGTTTTAATGTGTAATTGTTATAATAATTTATTAAGTTTCATAAATTAAATTTATTTTAGTAAATATAATTGTAAAACTCAATTTAATATATATTAAAAAATATTATCATATGAGCTTCAAAACTCTTCCCTTGCATATGTGTGTGTGTATTCACGATGACCCATCAAAGTTATTCTCTGGTCTTAAAACTCTTCAACAAAAACCATAATGGTGAAGTTTTATAATGTATGTAAAAAACATGTGCATATATAAAATAAATGGAAAACAATCTTCAAATTCCTTAAATAATTTTATTAGAAATATATATAATAAAACTATATATAATTAATTAATTTTAGTATCCACAAACAACATCAAATGTAATATTTATATAAACCTTGAGTGTGGATTTTCTACAAAGTTTCCTATGTGCCCATTTGTGAGTGTATTATGAAAAACAATCTTTATATGTAGTATAATGTAGGGGAAAATATTATTTTTAAAAAAATGAGTTTTATTTTTTAATTATTTTTTATTAGAATACAATAAAATTTAATAATAAATAAAATTAAATAAAAGCTTTCTTAATGGATAATTTTAAGAGACAAATTTTCAAAGAAGTTGTATATAAACTTGATGGGATTGAATTTTCAAACCACACTATTATAATTATGAGTTTCTTATATAGATGTTGGAACCTTAAAATGAAACTTTCATATTTATTAGTCATTAAATTTTATATTTATAATATGTTTGTTTATTTCTCAAATTTTTGATTATATTAGATATTGTTGGTATAATTATTAAATTTTAGTAATCTTCACATATCCTCTTGGTATCATAAAATTGTCATTTACCTTTCCCTTGAATTTGAACATGTTATGCTCTCTTAAAAAATGTGGACTTCATATTTTTGGCATGCCAAATATTAGAATCCTAATTTGAATTTAAACCATATGTAAATACAAAATCATCTTACTATATTTTGAAATTTATCAACTATTTATTTGTATATTATCAATATATAGACAATTAAGAAAAATCAAGTGAAAACTATAGAATTCATTTATTTTTCACAAGGATGTATCAAACATTTATGGAAAGTAAGAAAACATCAAAGCATTCATTGCAACACAAAAGTTCATGCTAGAGACACATTATATTGTGATTCAGACATGATTATGGTGTTCAATTAAAGATGACCTTAAATTGCACATCCCACAAATTTAACACAATAAAAAATTAACTCGTAGTCCACACATGTAGAAATAAAATGAGATAAAATATATTTTGATTTTAATGGAGGAATTACAACTTACACATATTATAGTCTAATTACAAACATTACAATGTCATCGCAATCTCAAAATTAAATGCATTACAACCTTTCACACTCAACCACCCTTGCTTAATAGATCTATCTTACATATATTTTTTTCTTTATTTTCTTCATATTTATTATCACACAATTCCAAAATTCTTCTTGAACTAAAACCATATACAATTTGAAATTATGTCCTTCCAATAATTCTATATATTAAATTATTATATGTAAACTCATCTTATGCTAAAATTGAATCCCATGTTCTTGGCTTCCCTTTGATCACATATCATAATATATTATCAAGAATTCTGTTGACTACCTCTGTCTAAGGATGATACATTGAAATGAACTTCATATCACTTTTTCATGATACAAGACTTAAGGTCTCATCCAAAATCCATGCAAAGTTTGGGTTGGGAATATAAATACCATCATAAATGTTTTCCACATATTTCAGATAACCTTGAATTGACTACCCTTCATTTTTCAATCTCTTGATCTCATGTAGAATTTTGTTCCACTTTTGGGAGCACACTTTACTTGTTAAATTGTTAAGGTAAAACATGTATATGGAATTTAATTTTTTAAGATATCATGTACCCCATAGGTTTCTGTGATCACTTACGAGACTTGAACATTTCATCCATTTATATCCTGCACTTGAAAAGGTCAATGGTCTCTTTCAAACTCCATCTGATCTTAGGTGACATGAATTTTGAAGATACAATGGTAAGCTCAATTTTTCCATTACCTTGTACTCTAAAATTTACTTTATCATTCAAGGCATTATTGATTTGTATCTATACTTATGGACCCAAAAAAAACACATTTTTGTGCCTAAATCATATTGTTAGAAAATGCCTCCACATCTGAGCCTTTAATGGTTTTGGTGGAAGAAGGATCCATATTTGGAATGCACTTGAAGGTTATAGGATATTTGGACATTGTTTACCTGAACTAATTCTGATGGATAAGGTCTACACTCCTTGAGATTTACTTGAAGACTATGAGATACCTTGACATTATTGAAAGTAGATGGCATTATTGGAAAAGGCCTCCATATAATGACTTATACTTGAAGGTTGTGTGATCCATTGATATCGATGAATGTGAAACTCCTCCACACCATTACTTGTACCTAAAGGCTAAAATATATCTATACATTATTGAATTGGAATGCTTCTATTGGAAAAAGACCTCTACATCTAGCCTTGTAGCTGAAGATTGTGTCATATCTAGTTTAAGTTATGGTTAGCATTATTTTCCTTTTAGAAAAATACCAAATTGAGATGATCCTCTTGCGGGTTGTTTCTTTGATTGTTCAAACTTTGGAGATGGAGACATTGTTGATGTTTATAGAGATTGGTTGAAACAAAACTAAGATAATGTTTCACTTGATTGATCATGTTTGGAAATGGATCTTGATTATTTTTAATTAGCAAATAAATAAATGAAATGGATGAAAATGTGTGGCTATAAATTTAAAACATTTTTGAAAATAGAAAATCTTGTCCATATCAAATTTGGTGCAAGCTCATCTTGGATATATTTCCTCCAATTAATTATACCAATATAAAAAATTCATCTCTCTTTCCTCTTATTTTTCCAGGTTATCATAATTAAATAAGATATTATCTTCCCTGTTTCCTTCCTTCTCAACACCCATATTTGTCGCTCTTTGTGTGTTGGTGTAACCCATAAATTTACCTAATAAAATGGTAAGAGATGAAATGGAAATTATATGACTCATTGAGGTTATATTACTCAAAAAATTTAATAGTAAGAAGGAAATAAAATTTAATCCATAGAGTAGCTGAAAATAATAAAAATATTGTAAAAAATGACTCCTCAATAAATTTAGCATATATGGATGAATGTAACTATTTAGTTACTCAACCAAAAAATCAACTTTATATTGTAGGCATACTGATAATAAAAATAAAATTAATGTATTTATAATTATAAAACTCACCATAACAACTTAATTAAAGTGTAAAATTACACTGAACTTGAACGAGGAAAGAGGAGAGATTAAAGAGACATATATAATTAAAAATAATTTTGTTCAATCAACTTTAATTTACCCATTGGCCCATATTTGTTTGTTATAAATCTGGTAAAATATGGTACTTTTGGAATTGCTATGTCCCCCAACAAAATCTATAGATTAGAATAGGTAAAAGGAGAGATCAGAGTGTTAGGATTGACAAGGCTAAGGTACAAACAACTAAATCCTATATCTGATACTAGATGCTAGGATCAAAAGGCCTAATCCTAAACATGTTCAAGAATTTAAATGTGAAATTAAAACAAGTTACAAAAAATAGAGACAAGAGAGACAACAGTACACAAGATATATGTGGAAACCTTATTAAACCATCTAGGGAAAAACCACAAGGAAAAGGAAACATCTAGACTTCATATTTCCATTAGCAACTCTCTTTTACAACAAATCCTCTCAATAACTCCTTTCTAGTGCTTACAAGCACTCAGGTGAACCAAGATTGCAACCAAGCCTTACAGGCTCCAACCTCCAACATCATGATGCTAATATCATAAAATATAAGGGAGCTCCAAGCTTCTGCCTCTTTATCCATGAGCTGAGATAACAAGCCTCCAAGCTCCATGTCTTCATCCAGGTGAGCCAAGCTAACATAGCCTTTCAGGCTCTAACCTCTAACCTCAAGGATCTCCATGCTTACATACAAACTAGGTGAGCCATGATCTCATCTAAGCCTTACAGGATCTAACTACCTAAGAATGATGATGCTTAAAACCTAAGCATCTAGATGAGCTAAGCATACAAAATTTACAAGATCTAACCTCTTACAACATACAAGTTGTATGGATCCTCAAAGGGAATCCATAATTATTCAATAGATTATCAAATGCAAAGGAGAACATAATTATTTATAACATTTTACAACAAAGAGAGAGAGAAGAGAAAGGGAGTAACATGTGATCCAAATTTGTTTGTCACCATGCGTAAAAGTCTTAAAAGAAGATCTTCCACTAGATAAAAACATGTGCCACCTACACGTGGCCCCAAATCTATGCCCCACTTACACAAGTGAGTCTAAACACTCAATAGTGTTCTTCTTGTCTTCATCTTGAAGGGTCAACAAAGTAGATTCCTACTTTAGATAAGCCCATGTGACACCTCTATGTGGATCCAAAAATTGGTGCCCCACTCACACATGTGAGGCCAATCACTATAGTGATCTACTTGTCATCTTCTTCCATGTGACCACATGAGTCCAAAAGGTGCTCGAAATCACCTTTTGACTTCCTTATCACATGGGAATCTTGGAAAAATCACCAATTATACCCCACACCTTGACCTCTTATCTTTTGTAACATGTGACAACCCATATTTGACTACTAAGTATAAAACATATCCTCTTATGGAGTGTTATGACCCAATTCATGTCACCATCCTAATCACATAAAAGGGACCCTCCATGGGCCCTCCTACCACATCACCATACTATTGCATCACTTACCATATCACTTGCATGCCATGCTATCTAACATCCACCTCACCTACCCAGTCACCATTGCCACCTCAGTTATAAATAGTGACATGTGAATAGTGAATAATGCACATGAATAGTACTCATGAATATTACTTATGAATAGTGACCTATGAATAGTGTATTAACACCCAATAATCTTCCACTTGAAGTCATATATACAAGAATTTTAAATACCTATGTCTTTTACTAACCAGCTGCCATCAAACTGCCATCAATGTCAATTCCCACTGCTGCTCCACACAAGCCCAATATAAGTTTATGAACTACTAAATATTATTTGACCTACCAGCTTTGTCAAAATTTTCTCCTCCAAAATAAATTGTAGTAACTTGAAGTGACTCCCACTTCACCACAAACCCATCCTTCTTCAAGATTCTGCCATGAACCACTCACAACTCCTGCTTCTTAGAATTATCTAGTATAGTGTACACCATGGATTTATTAAGGATTTCTAAATACTGATGAATATAATACAAAATACATCCATGTATTTTCCTCCTCTAATCTAGGACACTCTAGAAGACAACTCATAAAACCTCAAGAAGAGGGATACTTGAATTTCTTGCTTTTATGTCCATTGTGCATCTCCATCCTTAGTTTGATCCTTCATCTTGTCACCTGAGCCGTATCACCATTGATCATGTTTGGGAATGCAACCAACATGCCATCTAAACATATCAATAACCTTTATTAAACCTTGGCTTTCCATGAAGGTATTCATTCCTATACCACATCAACATGCCTACTGGAACTTGTACATTCTTCAATTTTGTAAACCAACAAATCTTTACCTCAACCTCATAGCCTCTTGGATACTCCATATTATCATGAGATCACCATGTAAGAATGATGATTTCATATCCAACTACTCAACCATGAACAACAACAAGTGCATACTACACTCATGACAATAGTTATCAATAAGTGAGAATAACCATAGAAGTCAACACATGGCTCCTACATATGTAGCATACCATTACCCACCATGATCAACATGGTACCTATCTATAGTTATTTGGAATTCATCATGATACTCAATACATCACTATTCCTAATAAATTCTTGATCCCTAAAGATATAGTCAAAATGCATCCTGTTCTATCACATGTCACACACATGACCTTCTCCTTACATGAAACCTCAGGTCTCTTGTTATTCTCCATCCATCCTAAACTATTTCTCCATGAGCTGAGATAACAAACCTCCAAGCTCCATGTCTTCATCTAGGTAGAAAAACACTACCCACCATGCTAAACATGGTACCTATCTTCAGTTCTTGGGAAGTCATCACACTATTCAGTACATCATTGCACCTACCAATTTTTTAAGCCCCAAAGATATAGTCAAGCTGCATCCTGCTCTACTACATGTCACACACACAAACTTCTTCCACAAAACCCCAAGTCTAAAATGTTCTCCTCCATTAGGTACAAATTTAGGTTTTTGGTACGTCTTACTTTATATGGAATTTTCCATCATCTTGGCTAGCACGTTATGGTATTATGATCCCACAACTTATATCCCCACCTCCATTTGAGAAATTCCATCTATACCAATGGAAACCAACTTGATCATCAAGTTGTATAGTTACTCATATAATAGAAACACTATGTTATTGCTGATCCATATTGTAAATCTTGTTAAACTTCTCCTCATTCTCTATATGCATCTCCCACATAGAGAAATACTTGACATGCAAACTTTTTATTATTATTTTTGTTTCATATCTTGGTCTCTCCACCTATATCTTCCACTTTCACAAACTAGTCAAAAAACCATGGCTCTAATACCACTTATTAGGATCAACAAGGCTCAGGTACAAATAACTAAAGCCTAGCACTGATACCATATGTTAGGATCAAAAAATCCTAATCCTAAACATGTGCAAGAATTTAAATATAGAATTAAAACAAGCTATATAAAATAGAAACAAGAGAGACAACATTACATAAGATATACGTGGAAACCCTCCTAAACTAATCAGGGGAAAACTATGGGGAAAAGGCAACATCTAAACTTCATATTTCCATCAACAACTCTCTTCTACAACATCATTTATCAGTAACTCCTTTCTAGTGTTTACAATCACTCAGGTGAACCAAACTTGCAACCAAGCCTTATAGGATCTAACCTCCAACATCATGATGATAATACCATAACATACAAGGGAGCTCCAAGCTTCTACCTCTTTCTCCATGAGCTGAGCTAACAAGCCTCCAAGCTCCATGTCTTCATCTAGGTGAGCCAAGCTAACATCGAATTTTAGGCTCTAACCTCTAACTTCAAGGATATCCATGCTTATATACAAACTAGGTGAGCCATGCTCTCATCTAAGCCTTATATGCTCTAACCACCTAAGAATGATGATTCTTACAAACCAAAAATTTAGGTGAGCTAAGCATACAAGATTTACAAGATCTAACCTCTTATAACATGCAAGCCTAAAGGTTTCATGAATCATCAAATGGAATCCATAATTATTCTATAGATTACCAAATACAAAGTAGAACATAATTATTTATATCATTTTACAACAATGAGATATAGAAGAGAGAGGGAGAGATAACTTTATGGCCACTCCAAAAAAATGTGTTATACTTTGGGTGGAGTAACATGTGATCCAAAGTTGTTTGTCACCATGTGTAAAAGTCTTCAAAAAAGATCCTCTTCTAGGCAATAACATGTACCACCTCCATGTGACCCCAAATTTATGCCCCACTTTCATAAGTGAGTCCAAACACTTAATAGTGATCTTCTTATCTTCATCTCCAAGGGTCAACAAATTAGATTCCTACCTTAGACAAGTCCATGTGCCACCTACACATGGTTCCAAAATTAGCACCCCACTCACACATGTGAGGCCAATCACAATAATTATCTACTTTTCATCTTCCTCCATGTGACCACATAAGTCCAAAAGTGCTTGAAATCACATTTTGACTTCCTTATCACATGGGAATCTTGGACACATCACCAATTATTCCTCACACCTTGACCTCTTGTCTTTTACAACATGTGACAACCCACATGTGACTACTAAGAACAAAACATGTCCTCTTATGGAGTGATATTCCCCACTCCATGTCACCATCATGATCACATCAAAGAGACCCTCCATGGGCCCTCCTTATACATCACCATCCTATTACATCACCTATTGTATCACTTACCACATCACCTACATGCCACATATGCATACCACATCACTTAGGATCCACCTCACTTGACCAGTAACCATTGCCATATTAGCTATGAATAATGCATATGAATAGTGACTTATGAATAGTGTCTTTATACCCAACATAGAGAGCATAATCTATTTTACATGACCCATGGATTTTAGGGTTAGTATAACTCTATCTCTTTAATAGTTAAATTAAATATGTGGAAACATGATGAGATATATTTTAAAGCTTAATTTACATAGATGGAGTGTTTGACTAATGTGGTTGGTCTTTAATTATAACTCAATATATTGGCTATAAAATTTAAAAAAAAAACAAATACAAGCACAATGTATAAAAACACTTTGTAGACATGTTGTTTTATGAAATTTTTAATCCTTCCTATTCTAAAGTTTTAAGCTCTACAATATGCTTTCAAAACCATAACAATTTAGTTTGTTGAGCAGAGGTATATATATTTTGATTTTAAGTTTGTGATTCATCATTTGGTGATGGCTAAATATTAAATTTTTTGGTGAAAAATTTAAGTAGGATTCCTCTATTTATCAAAAGGGTAGATGGTCTTAGCGAAATTAATGTGTGATGTCTATTTAGGATGGGACCATGGACTATTAATATAGGTTTCATTGGATTCAATATAATTATTTTGAAAGGGGGATGGAGAGCGGATTCCACAAGAGTCATGGAATTAACACAAGTCTTTAATATAGGTCATCATAGGTTCAAAGTAGTATATTTAAGTGGTGGTTTGGTGGCTTACCAAGGTGAGTGCTTTAATAGTAATTCTTAGGTCTCAGGCACATGAAATTATTATTATAAAGTTAAGAATGGTGCTTAATATGTGTTTCTCTAGTTCTAATAAAATAAATTTGAGAAATTAAGACTGAGTGATAGGTGGTTAATATGGGATTTTCTTGTTTCAATGTATAATAGTTATAATGGCTTACCAAGACCTCTATTGGATTTATAGTTGTGTAAGTCAATTTAATAATAAACTAGTTTAATTTTTTAGGTGTAATTATGGAACTCAATTTAATACACATCAAAAGTATTATGAGATGAGCCTCAAAAATCTTCCACCCCTTCCCTCACATGTATGTGTGTGTTTGAGAGAGATAATAGTGACTCCCCAAGGTTAATATTCACACATAATATGGTGAGGCCTTATCAAACATATAGAAGACATATTCATATATAAATAAAAAACAAGAAAAATGGAAAACAATCCTCAAATTCCTTCTAGGCTTTATTAAAAGTGGTCTTATGAACCAAATTATATATATATATATATATATATATATATATATATATATAAATAAATAACAGTACCCAATAAATAATATCATATATAATATTTATATAAACTTTAATGAAAGACCTTTCACAAGGTTTCTCATGTGCTCGTTTTGAGTGTATTTTGAAAAATAACCTTTATGTGTAGTATAGGGAAAAACATTATTTAAAGAAATGAGTTTTATATTATAATTTATTTTTATTGAAATAAATTCAAATTTAAAAATAAATGAAATTAAATGCAATATCATATATAATATTTATATAAACTTTAATGAAAGACCTTTCACAAGGTTTCCCATGTGCTCGTTTTGAGTGTATTTTGAAAAATAACCTTTATGTATAGTATAGGGAAAAACATTATTTAAAGAAATGAGTTTTATATTATAATTTATTTTTATTGAAATAAATTCAAATTTAAAAATAAATGAAATTAAATGCAATCTTCCTTAATAAATAATGTTAGTATATATATATATATATATATATATATAACAGTACCCGATAAATAATATCATATATAATATTTATATAAACTTTAATGAAAGACCTTTCACAAGGTTTCCCATGTGCTCGTTTTGAGTGTATTTTGAAAAATAACCTTTATGTGTAGTATAGGGAAAAACATTATTTAAAGAAATGAGTTTTATATTATAATTTGTTTTTATTGAAATAAATTCAAATTTAAAAATAAATGAAATTAAATGCAATCTTCCTTAATAAATAATGTTAGTAGGTAATGTTTTAAATATTTACTTATATATTTGATAATATTGATTTTTCAAACCACACTATTACAATTATGAGTATCTTATACAGATTTATAAAAATTAAAATGGAACTTAAGTATTTATTAGTTATTAAATTATATATTTATATGATTTTTTTACTTGTTGATTCTTAGATTAAATCAAGCATTGTTTCCATATTTATTGAATTTTACTCATCCCTCTACATCCTCTTAGTACCATAAGTTATCATTCACCTTCCTTATGAATTTGACCATGTTATGCTTCCTCTGTTAGAAATGTGAAATCCACATTTTTGGCATTCCAAAAAAATTGAATGTATAAATATGTAAATATTATTTTAGGCACTTCTGATTCTCACCTTATGTGGCTCTTGTTACATATTTTTTTAACCTTTTTGACCATTGGATGTCCTAGTTTGTGCACCAAATTCTAGGATCCTAATTTGAATTTAAGTCATATGTAAAAAAAAATAACACCCTAGTGTATTTGGACATATATTTACTATTTATTTATCTATTATCAATCTAGATGCATTTAATAAAAATCAAGTAAAAACTATAAAATTCATTTATTGTTCACAAAAATATATCTATTGGATGGTGGAGCTTGATCTTACTCAAATGCCTAGTTCTTGATGGTAGGGGGGATGGGGGTCAATGGAGGGAAGCAAAAAATTTGTAAAAAAATACATTGTAAAATATTGTAATTTTGTATTAAATCTGGACCGTTCACTATTAGGTCACAAATCTAATGGTAGAAATTATGTTAGTGCATTTTTGCCCTAATATGTAACCCTCCTTTGATATGAGGGCATTGTAATCATGGAGGTGCACTATGGGTAAGTGAAGAGGAGATTATAATAGATGTATTACAAGTTAATACCTTCATTTATTGGACCGAATAAGAGAAGAACTGCCTATTTCTATGTGGATGTAGCCCATATTGGGTGAACCATGTTAAATCTGTACCTCTCTTGTATTATGTTTTCTAAATTTTATTTCTCTCTTTATTTCATTAATATTGCTTTGTATTCTATATTAATAAAAATTGGTATTAAAGATGAAGGTTTATTTGGCAGATAAACTTGAAAGAAAAGAGGGTTCTTGGTTCGAATCAGAATAATGGTAGAAGAAAGCAAGTTTAAGGTCGAGAAGTTCAACAACCAAAACTACCAGCTATGAAAGATGAAAATAGAGGATTATATATATCAAAAGGATATTTTCATACTATTGGGTGAAATAACAAATAATCTATCAACTATGAAGGATGAAAAATGGGAGGTTCTTGACTGAAAGGCACTAGGAACAATACAACTATGCTTAGGAGCATTAGTGGCCTTTAATATTTTAAAATAAAAGACAACATATAATGTGATAAATGCATTGGATAGATTTTATTAAAAACCCTCAAATTCCAACAAGGTATTTATTATGAATCATTTATTTAATATGGATATGTCATAAGGTGGGTCAATTGTTGATCATTTAAATGAATTTAACATGGTCACAAATTAGTTAAACTCTTTAGGAATAAATTGTGATGATGAGGTTAGGGATATTTTTATTTTGTGATCATTACTATAAATCTGGAATGGCTTGGTCATGGTTATGAGTAATTTTTTCTCTGATTTAAACACTTTAAAGTTTGATGATGTTATTAGTGTTATTCTTAGTGAGAAAATGTGATAGAAAAGTACAAATGAGATATCAGGTAATGCTTTGACTATGGAGAATAGGAGAAGATAAATGGATAGAGGAAAGGGCCAAAGTAATCATGAAAAATCTAAGAAGGGTAGATCAAAATCTAGAGGAATGTTAGTGTGATGGATTTGTGAGAAGAAAGGACACATGAAGAAAGATTGTTGGTTTCAAAAAGGAAAAGAAGGAGATGGATAAAAAGATAATAATCAGGAAGCAAATATAGTAGGTGATGTGTTTCAAGATTATTTAATCCTTTCATTATATAATATTATTCAACATTGGGTGTTAGATTTAGGGGCTTCATTTCATGCTACATCCCATAGGAAATATTTTCAAGACTATGTTTAAGGTGATTTTGGATAGATTTATTTGGGTGATGGTGAACCTTGTAAAATTATTAGAAAGGGTAAGATATATATAAAATTATAGAATGTAAATAAATAGTTTCTAAAAGAGGTGAGTCATGTTATTGAGTTGAGAAGAATTATAATTTCAATGGGGTAGTTGGGAAGTGAGGGCTACACAATTACATTTGCGTAAAATTTATGAAAGGTCACTAAAAGATCACTAGTAATAGAAAAAGGAGAGAAGGTAGGTACACTATATTTATCTATTGGTAATGTTGGCTCTTCTATTAATTTAGATTCTACAGAAGTAGATACAAAATTATGGCACCATAGACTTGGGCACATGAGTGAGAAGGGGATGTAATATCTCCACTCAAAGAATTTGTTGCCATATTTGAATAAGGTGGATTTGGCTTTCTATGAGTACTATGTGTATGGAAAATAGAAGAGAGTCATATTTCTCAAAGTTGGGAAGATAAATAAGGATGAAAATTTAGAGATTATGCATAGAAATGTATGGGGACTAGCTTAGGTATCATCCCTTGGTGGTTCTTCTTATTATGTTACTTTTATTAATCATGCAAATAGAAAAACTTGAGTTTATTACATATGAAGCAATGGAGGTGAATACTACAGCAAGGAGTTTTATAATTATTATTCATCCCATGAGATTTGTAGAGAGAAGATGGTTTCAAGAACACCATAACAAAATGGTATATCAAAAAGGATGAATACAAAAATTATAGAGCACATAAGGAGCATGAGATTGCATGCAAGGTTACCCTTATATTTTTGGATAGATGTTGTGGATATTATTGTTTAATTAATAAATAAATGGCATTCAAGTCCTTTGGATATTGGCATTCTAAAGGAAGCTTAGATAGGTAAAAAGGTAGACTATTCATTTTTAAAGACTTTTATTTGTGAAGCATTTGTCCATATTGATAAAAAAATAGAACCAAGATTGAAGAAAAATCCAAGAAATGTAATTTTATTGGATATGGAGTTAATGATTTTGGTTACCATTTATGGGATTTTGTAAATCACAAAATTATTAGGAGTAGAGATGTGATATTTAGTGAGAAGTCATATACAGAGATCAATTACCGGGAAAAAAAAAAGAAAATCCAAATACATAATATGCAATACTTGATGAAATCACTAGAAATGAAATTTCAAAAGTTCTATAAAATTAGAATGTTCAACAACTATAACAATGACAAGTACCTCAAAATCCTAAAAATATTGTTAAAAGATCTACTAGAATAAGTAGACTCCTTGAACGATACTCTCCTTCACTTTATTATTTATTATTGACTGATGGTGGTGAGCCATAAGTTTATGAAGAAGCAATGCAGACATAAATTAGAAAGAATTGGGATCAAGGCATGAAAGAGGAGATGGACCCTTTGATACATAACCAAACATGGATTTGGTTCAATTGTTTGTAGGTAAAAAAACATTATATAATAAATGGGTTTATAGGTTTAAGGAACAAGATGGAGGAAAAAAGAGGTACAAGGCCATACTTTTTGTAAAGGGGTTTTCAAAAAATAAAGGTATATATTTTGATGAAATATTTTATCTAGATGTTTAAATTACTTCCATTAGAACTGTTTTAAGTTTGGAAGTAGTAAAAAATTTGCACCTTGAACAATTAAATGTGAAGACTATTTTTCTTCATGGTGACTTGAACGAGGAAATATATATGGAGAAACCAAAGGGATATGAAGTCAAAAGTAAGGAGAAAATAGTGTGAAATTTGAAGAAGATTTTGTATGTCCTAAAGAAAGCTCCAAGGTAGTGATATTTAAAATTTGACATGTCTATGACAAAACAAAGTTATAGTATATGTAATTCTGACCACTGTGTTTATTTTAAGAGATTAGATAATGGAATTTATATTATCTTGTTATTGTATGTAGATGACATTCTTGTTATAGGGCATAACATTTAGGATATAAATGAGCTCAAAAGAAAATTAGAAAATTCATTTGCAATGAAGGATTTGGGTGTTGTAAAGTAAATCCTTATTATGAGAATAATAAGAGACAACAAAAATAGAAAATTGACATTATCTCAAGAAGAGTACATCAAGGTGTTAAGTGAGGTTTAATATTCAATATGTAAAACCAATGAGTACACCTTTGAGAGGGCACTTCAAATTAAGTAAGGAATAGTGTCCTAAATTGTAGGAAGAAATCAATTACATTTATAAAGTACCCTATGCATCAAAAGTTGGAAGTTTAATGTATGTTATGGTGTGCATGAGACCATATTTTGCTCATGTAATGGGAGTTGTTAGTAGGTTTATAAATAATCTAGGAAAGGATCACTGGGATATAATGAAGTAAATTATTAGGTACTTGAGAGGGACTATTGATAGACATTTTTGCTATGAAGGGTCAAATGTTACCTTATAAGTATATGTTGATGAAGATATGGCTGGAGATTTAAATGGCTAGAGGAGCACCACAGGTTATGTATTCACTATTGGTGACATAGTATTTAGTTGTATTTCAAAATTGTATAAGATAATTTCTTTGTGAACTATAGAAGTAGAGTATGTTGTAGTTACAAAAGAAATCAAGGAGATAATATAGATGCAATGGTTGATGGAAGATTTTATTTATAAGTAGGAATATTGTAGGTTATATAATAATATCTAGAGTGTGATTCATTTAGCAAAGAACTCAACATTCCACTTAAGAACGAAACATATACAACTTAAGTATCACTTCATTCATTGAGTTTTGGAGGATGGTCAATTGAAGTTGGAAAAGATCCATACAAGTCAAAATCCTATAGATATGATTAAAAAGTTAGTCAAAAAGGATAACCTAGAGAGTTGTTCAAATTTAATAGGTATTCAGGGATAACAAGGAAGATGAGAAACATGTCAGGGTCAAACTTCAAATAAAAGTCCAAGGAAGAGTTTTAGTAGTGGAGTTACATCAATCTCCAAGTGGGAGATTGTTGGATAGTGGAGCCTGATCGTACTATAATGCCTAATTCTTGATGGGGGTGTGTCTAGGGGGGATTCCCCCCCATGGTCACCATGGAATTTTTTTTGAAAAATGCATTTTAAAATTTTGTAATTTCATATAAAATCTAGACCATTCACTATTAGGTCACTAACATTATAAATTATGTTTGTGCATTTTTACCCTAATATGTAACCCTACTTTGATATGAAGGCATTGCAATTATGGAGGCACACTATGTGTGAGTGAAGAGGAGATTGTAGTGGATGTATTTCAGGTTTATCCCTTCATTTATTGGAATGAATAAGAGAACTGGCTATTTCTATGTGGACTTAGCCCATATTAGGTAAACCACATTAAATATGTGTTTCTCTTGTATTGTGTTTTATGCACTTTATTTCCATCTTTATTTCATTAATATTAATCTACATTATATATTCCTAATAATATCAAGAATTTATGGAAAGTAAGTAATCATCAAAACAAATATTATAAATATAAGTTCATGTTAGAGACACATTACATTGTCATGAAAATGTGATTATGGGATCCAATTAAGGACAACCTTAGATTGAAAATCCCACACATTTAACACAATAAATAAATATCTTGAATTTCATGCATGAAAAAAAATGAGAGAAAATATGTTTTATTAATTTAATTGATGAATTATAAATTGCACACACTATAATTTGATTATACACAATACAATGCCAATTCAATCTTGAAGTGAGATGCATTAAAACCTTTCGCATTCAACTACCCTTAATGGATCTATCTTATAGATATTTTATTATTTCTTTTCTTCATCTCATATGTCATGAAATTTGTAAAATCCTCTTGAAATAAAACCATATATAATTTGAAATAACATCCTTCCATTGATTCTACATAATGCATTATTATATGTAAATTAATCCTATGCCAAAATTTAATCCTACATTCTTTAATTCCTTTAAATCAAGTGTTGTAATTTATTATCAAGATTTATATTGACTACCTCTATCCATCCATCAACTAAGGATGATACGTTGAACTAAACTCTAGTTTATTATTCAAGTTCTTCTAAAGTGTAATTATATGTGTAACATCATTAGTTTTCTTACATTCAAAAAAATTACCCATTTTGGAGAATCATTTTAAAATTACAAGAATGTAACCACATCATATCTCTTTTTATAATAAATCCTAAAATAAAATCCATGTTGAAGCTTTCAATGGTCTCTCTTTGGAATAGGAAATGGTTGATATAACCCTATGTTTTGACTTCTTACTTTTTCCAATCCATAAACTATACTCTCTTGAAACATTTTATGCACATACACACATATCTTATGGAAAAAATAGTTCTCAATCCATTATTCATATGCATTGTCATTTCCAAAATGACTCGCTAAACCTCCACTATGTTTCTGCTCAATCAAATTCTCATGCATAGACCCTCATGGTATAATTTTTTTTTTCCTCTGAATAACAATCATTTTTTCATGAAATGATCTAGCCATGATGTTCTCTCCATACTCAATGGTTATACACATGTTTTCCATGTAGCCTTAAAATATTCATCTTCGACATACAACTCTTTCATAGAATCAAATCCTATGTGTAATGAAATCACATCAAAAATAAATTATATTAACAAAAATAGATCATAATATGACAATTATATGAATAAATGATACGCCACTTTGATGGGGGTAACCTCCACAACCTTACAATATTAATATAACTAACAATATGATGATAAAATACTAACAACTACCTCCTATATATACCTTAATTATGCTATGAAAACCAACCATACTACCAATATGAAGCTAAATAAATGATCTTATGACTTAATTAAAGGTGATGATAGCCATAAGTTTGCCACACATATCCAAATACATGTTATAGACTAAAGGCATAACATGCCCTTCTCCTTCAAACCAATATCATCCTCAATATTGAAAATCATTGGATGCTTTTGTAAGAATCCTTTATCCTCCCATGTCACATCTTCACTAGATAAATTCTTCCACTTGATCATATAATCTATAGTCACCCTTGTCTATAACCTCCTAGTGCATGTTAGGGATAATTTTAAGAAGGGACACCTAAAATCTTACTATAAAATTTTGGCAAATCCTAGATTTTAAGTATAATTCCATTGGAAAATCTTTAGAAAAATTACCATTCTAGTATAAATTGACTACCACTTTCTATTATCTCTTTTAAAAAAATTATAAATAACTAGTGAATCAAGTGTCAAATTCAAATCAAGAAATAATGGCAAAAAATCCAAGTTAAACCCCTTTCCCCAAATAGATTCATGGGGCAAATATGATTGATGTAGAATAATGATTATGATTAGTGGATACCCTAAGTTTTTTAGAACAACTATTTTACTTTGCCCTATGAAATTGGGGGCATTCCAACCATTTCAAATACTTTCAAAAATTAATAAAAATTGCTATAGACCCATCCCAAACTAAAACCCTAAGTAGGTGTGTGTGATTCTGAAAAAAATCATCACCACATCAATACCCAATGGCCTAAACACACATTCAAAAGATTTTTGAGGTCATCCTGATCTCACTACTAATAAAATAATCCTAAATAAATGCAAAAATCTTGCTAATCTAATTATTAAATAAACAATCCCTTGTGATAAAAAAATTGTGTTTAATATTAAGGGTTTTGATATAAGATAAAAAAAAGGGTTTTCACACTATGAGTAAAGATATGATGAAAAAATAACATGTTAATAGTTAAAATCCCTTGAAAGATAGGCATAATTCATTAAAAGTGTAAAAAATTTTACAGATATGTACAACTTGTATTTGTTACTTGGATTGTACTTCATTACTGGCTACTTAGACTCCTTCTTAGCCTCATCTTTTAATTATCACTCACTTCATGATTCTCTTGACATGTAGAGCTTGTATTTCTTACTTAGATTATACTTCATTAATGGATGTGTAGACTCTTGCTTGGCCTCCTCTTACAATTGTCATTGATTTTGTAATTCCTATGACCACAAAAGAATGAAATTGCAATAGAAATGAAGTTATATGAATTTAAGTTCTAGGGTTTTGTGGTTCTCAGGTTTCAAATAATTTGAAGCACTTATATAGATTTATTTTATAAGAGGTAATTTGTTTTAATTAAAAAACTAATGGATAAAGAGGTTAGAGGGTGAGAAGTCTAAAGTTGAGATCTTGTTTATGGTTCCTTTTTTTTTTAATGATTTAATTTGTCCTCCTTTTAAAAAAATAATTTTATCCTTTTTAAGTGCTAAATTTGATGGCCATATGATTATTTATAAACTGAGTACAAACCTCTATAAGTCTCTCAAAAGATCAACTAGATAATATAATAAACTAAGTATATCAAAAATTATGTCAAAATATTAGAGTATAGAGTATAAACCAACTATACGGCCATAGGGAAAGACAACTATGAAATGCAAGAATGACATAATTGAAAAACATTCAAAACATTTTCATAGTTATAAAATTATAAACTAGATAATAACTTCTACCAAAATGTCTTAACCACATCCATATTGACCTTTCAAATATTTTTTTTATTTCAATTAACAAACCATGCCAACCAGAATATAGTTATTACCTTAAACATTTAAAAACAAAATATAGTATGATCATGAGACTCTATTGCATTCATTTAGTTTGTTCTTTGTGCATTATTTAAAATAAGTATCTTCCATGTAATTATCTCTATGAGAAAATTGATTTCTTGTTTGTTTATAATAATTATGTGGTAAATACCGATTAGATAATATAATAAATCAAGTATAGCAAAAATAGTGACAAAAAAATCAAAGTATAGAGTATAAACCAACTATGAGACCATAGAACAAGACAACTATAAAAATTGAGGATGACATAACTTAAAAAAAATTCAAAACATTTTCATTGTTTTAAAATTACAAACTATATCATAAGGTCTACCAAAATGTATTAACCATATCCATATTGGCCTTTCAAATATATTTTTTATTTTAATTAACAAACCATGCTAACTAGAATATAATTATTACCTTAAACATTTAAAAACAAAATACAATATGATCATGAGGATATGTTTTATTTATTCAGTTTGTTCTCTATGCATTGTTTAAAAGAAGTATCTTACATGTCATTATTTCTTAGAGAAAATCGATTTCTTATTTATTTAAAATAATTATGCGGTAAAAATCAACTAGATACTATAATAAACTGAGTATAGCAAAAATTGTGACGAAAAATTAGAGTATAGAGTATAAATTGACTATGGAGCCATAGGGAAAGACAACTATGAAGAGTGAGATTCATAAAAAAATATATTTAAATAGATTATTTTCAGATAAATTATCATTATATTTATTCATTTCATTGGTTTTTACTTATTTCATGTTGATATGTTCTCAAAATATGTGAAATGGGTATTTTTTGGTTAGTCATAAATATGGTTGAAATGATCATGAAGCTCTGTTGTGTTTATTCATTTTATTTAAAATATCTTTCATGCCATTATTTCTCAAAGGAAATGAATTTATTGTTTTTTTAAAATACGTATGTGGTAAAGACCAACTACATAATATAATTTATTTTATTCTGTGCATTGTTTAAAAGAAGTATCTTGCTTGTCATTATTTCTCAAAAGAAATGAGTTTCTTCTTTGTTTAAAAGAAGTATGTGGTAAAGAAAAACCCCATAATATAATTCATTTTGTTCTATGTGCAATATTTAAAATAAGAATCTTACATGCCATTATTTCTCAGAGGAAATCAATGGTAAAGACCCACTAAATAATATAATAAATAGAGTATAAAAAAATCGTGATAGAAAATTAGAGTATAGATTATAAATAATAAATTGACTATGGGGTCATAAGGAAAGACAACTATGTAAAGTGAGGATGGAAAGAAAATATATTTAAAGAAATTCTTTTTAGGTAAATTATCATTATATTTTTTCATTTCAAGAATCAAGATAGAGGATTGTGCATGCAAACAACTACTCTCACTCTTCTATTTTATTAAGAGAATGTGTCTATAACTTATAAACTCTATTATAGAGATGCATATCTATTCGAGCATAAGTAAGTTTCTATAATACATATATGTTGGTTTATCATTTTTTCTATTTATTGATGCAATATATTGGCAAAATCAAAGATCTAGTAGTCAAAAAATTGGGATGAGAGGTTAGAAATGAAGGCAGACAATTTCTAAGTTGATTTTCTTGTGATTAAAACTGCAAGTTATGGATTTATGTTTCTTTTGTTATGAAGACTAAGAGTAATTATTCGCATGCACAGTCATATATCTTGAAATGAATAAATATAATGATAAGTTCCCTAAAAAGCATTTATTTAAAGATATTTTCTCAAAACACCATTTTTCAAATGTCTTAACCATATCTATAAGCAATAATGATAAGGTCTGCCAAAACATTTTAACCATATCCATAATCAGTAATGATAAGGTTTTCCAAAACTTCTTAACCATATCCATAATCAATAATGTCCTTTCAAATATATATTTATTTCAATTAACAAACTATGCCAACCAAAATATAATTATTACCTTAAGTGTATTATGTCCTAAGTCACAAGTGGTCCTTAACACATTTATAAAACTGAGTAAAACAAACATGCTCTTCCTTCTATATGATATTAATGACTAAAAAAATCAATAATAAATAACTAAAACTATAATTATTAACTTGTAAGTTGAAATTACTACATCTTCAAAACTTTAAAGATTAAAAAACTAGGTAGTGTTAAAAGTGTTTAATGACATAAATGACTTCACATCCTAAATTCTTACACATAATGTATATTTTATTTCTAGTATTGAATGTGGTGTAGGTAAAATTAATGCTACAAGGATTGAGGTTGAGATATTTCCCCATTTTTAGTGAATTGGTGCTAGCTTATTAAAAGGCCAAGGCAAAATTAAATGTTGGTCTAACACATCCCCCATGGGATTAATATAAGTTTATTGAATACATATATGATGGTTTTCTTCATTTTTATAACTATTTATGCAAGCTATTGGTAGAAATGAAGTTGTTGCTCCAATATAGATACTTATAGTTTATTAAACTATAGGTACCTCAAATAAGTTTGGTATAAAATAACAAGAGATCACTATAATATATTTATGCATATCTATATAATAGAGTTTGTAACTATTATAGACATGTTCTCTTAATCAAACAAAACATAAAAATACACCTACTTGTTATAAAATAACAAGAGAACATCATAATATACTTATGTATATCTATAATAGAATTTACAACTATTATAGACATGTTCTTTTAGTCAAACAAAATACAAAAATACACCTAATTGATATAAAATAATAAGGGAACACCACAATATACTTATACATCTCTATAATACTTTGTATAAAATAACAAGGAAACACTATAATATAATGATGCATATCTATAATAGAGTTTAAAACTATTATAAACATGTTATCTTAATCAAATCAAACATAAAAATACACCTACTTGGTATAAAATAACAAAAAAACACCATAATATACTTATACATATCTATAATAGAGTAGACAATCTCACAAGTCACACAATAATTCTTCATAAACCATTAAACTATGATAGCAAACTAAGTATAAATGACTATCTAATGTAAAAAACATCAAAACATATTATGCTAACCACTCATTATGCATGTAATATGTGTTTGCTATCTATGGTGTGTGCAAGGTGTCGATCAGTTTATCTGTCATCCTTTGACATCTCAATCTATGTCACCCTATCTAATGATGTTCTCACTCTATCACATGCCAAGAGCTGAGTTGTCCTACATCCACCTCACAATAAAATAGATAGTTAGACCATAATGCTCATGATATATATTCATCATAAAATATAGCTAAAATGACAAATCAATATGATCATAAAAAAACATTTACGTACAACTAATGCATAGCAAGGTGATCATGTCACCTAAGTAATATCCTATTGCCCTATATCAAAATATCTGTCATAGCTTAGTTAAAAATAACCAAATCTAAATTTTCCAACTATAGATATCCATGGATAATCTAGAGAGTTTGCCTAGAGAGGAATCAGGATGTAACATCCTTCCCCCTTAAAGTTAGTCATCATCCCTGATGAATCTTATCCAAACATAAACTATAAATTTAAAAATATTATTTAGCAAAGTAAAAACATGGTATACAATATCAAATTAGGTAATTAAATGGAAATTACCTGTCGAACCCACCATAGTTCCTTCAAGTTATATTATTCCTGGAGTATCGGTCCCACAAGAGCCTACTTTATGAGATATACCTATTATGTAAACATGGTTATGAGTATTACTTACTTTGATTAGGTCTATCATTACCACCCTAGGGTCTAAAACCATCAATACAAGCTTATATACTATAGGGATAACCACTTCTATTTCTTTGAAGGGTCCCACACATCTTAGTAAATAACTTCCCAAGAGCACATAAGATAATCATACAAGCCAAAGTAAATGGCCCGAGAGAGTTCTCAAAATCTTCCAGTCCTCTACACATCTCTCTATCTTAGAGATTGTTTTTCTTATTCTGGAGAAAAGTAATTAGGAAACTTGGAAAAAATAATGTGTATAAGTTAATATTAGCACTACTCTGCATAACTTTGGATAAGTATAACAAGTCAACATTGTGACTGCTCCACATATCTCTAGACAAGTATGATGATGAATAAGAACTAAAATATTACATTTCCAATGTATAAAAAATCATGGAATAACCATCCATAGTATACATGTGTATGGCCATACAACTGAATTTGATAAGTCCATCTATCAAATCTTGAATTTGACAAGTTCATTTATTGGATCCAAAATCAATAACAACATAGTTAATGTGAGTCTACGTAGGATACCATCATATTATTTAGAACTCACATTCCTAATTCACCACTCTTCCTATAGATCTATATGATGTAGTGATCTCCAAATTGTGCACAAGATTCGATGAACTAAAAATCCATACTATCAAATCATAAAAATAAATCCTATATGCTAAATGATTCCAGATGTACTAACATATAAGAGAAATCATACAATCATTTCATAATTATATTAAGTTGCTTCTAGTTAACATAACTAGTATCTTATTCATAGCCTAACCTATAGTTTTATATTCATGGTTAAGAGAAAATAATGTTAAAATTATCATACATAGGCCAAGGATCACACCATATTTTCAACTATATAAGGGAACGAGCGAGACAATGTTTCCCTACTTGTTCATCTAGAATACAACAAACTAAAAATTTATCTCAACCCCTAGATTGATAAGATGTTCTGCACATCCTATACCCTACTCACTTCCAGCAAAAGGTACAAAGATAACTCTTCAAAACAACATGATTTAAGATAAAAGAGAATAAAATCAATCTAATTAAAGGCAAATAATAACATAATAATTCTAATCAACTTATAGTTCTTAATCTTAGAATTTGATATATAATTCAAGGGCTGCCACTCCATGTAGTCTAGAATCACAATTTAGATAAACTAGTGACCCTAAAGAGTCACAAATGAAAATTAGAGAACTATAATCTCAAACATACATCTCCTACATACCCTCACAAGGTAAAAAGGAAAACACCACAACTCCATGTTCCCAAATCACTACCTACTTACCAAATATATAAGTATGGTATCAAAATCTTTCCATAATTGGTAGAAAATAATACTAACCACAAAGATGTATCTATTTATCCAATCCTACAAATTCTCTCTTAACAAGAAGTAGAAAACATTATCCCATAAACTTCAAGAGAATATGGTAAAACAAAGTTTCAAAAATAAATTCCCATTTAGGGATATACTAAATCAACATCATAAAAATATGCATCCTCTCAAAGGATTATAATGATGTCAAATAAAACTAGGGAGTTTCAACTCACTTGTATGCTAACTATGAGGGATGGCACTTCTTTATAACCCACATAAATTAAGGGTGCCAATCCCTAACAAGTTTTTAGGAAAAAAAATTCTCAATCAAAACAACATCACTCTATTACAAGAGAATTCCCACCGCATTAGGTGGTATAAAACTAAAAATGGTCTTATAAGATTTTCCATTTCTTAGGATTAGCGATCATAAGACACTAAAACTAAGAAAATATTTAAGTGAGAAGCATCCTATTCTTATTAATCACTCATAAAACACAAATGGTGAAGGTGACTTGATTATCAAAAAGGATGTAATCATGCTCAAGGTGTTCAATCTAAGTGATCAAACTATGGTATAAATCTTGTTCATAACTCATGAACTATGTTATGTACTAACCTACCCAAGCCTCATATATAACTATCACCATTAAGTCACTCGATAAACCAACCATATAAAAAATATAAGAGGTTATAAGTTCTCCTAAGGTACACACTCACTATACCACATACATTTCATGAATGTCTCATACTTACAATAGTTACTGGGCTATATAGGTGGGTCTACTAAGTCTCAAAAACTCTAATCATGATGTGATATGGTTACGCATTAAAATACTACTAATCCAAAATACTAGTGCAATACTTAATGTCACTAGGTTCACACTGGTGAACAAAAAAACACAAAAATACTAATGAAATCATTACGTCCTAGAGTTTGAGCCATAGCTCTGATACCACATGAAATAACCCCATTGGGTTAGACATAGAAACACGTGATTTTTTAAAATTAAACACATATACCAAATATAGATTACACCATGAGAATATGCAAAGATCATATGAAATACTTAATGTGTGATAAAAGCAAACAAGCTTATGATATCACATGTTCTGATCTCTAATATCATTAGAGCACATCAAAATGCAAATATAGAATGTAATTATATTAACTTAGTTATAACTGGTGTAAGTCTACAACCACCACTGTCAATGTACAATAATAATTAATTACAAATATTCATAACAATATTAGATAGTATGTACAATTTAATACAATGCACATATAAGATACATGGCTTCTCCAGAGCATCATTCACAAACTCAAGTATTAGTGACAATCTCAAGTGGCATCTCGATAAGTAGTATTATTGTGGGGAGGGAGAGCATCATCTGAGTGATTTTTTATACCAACCATGAAAAAATGATCCCATACACTAATCCCATCAAGAAATGGCCCTCCCTTAATGGATGAGTAGATAGTGACAACACATGAATGCAAAGAGACAAGCAAATACCCGTGTGCTATATGATTATAGACTAAACATGTAGTGTATAATATGAAACTATTCTATTGTAAGATTATCACACAAGCATGTAAATCATACTCATAAAATTATAATGTATCACTAAACATACTTTTGCCCAAAGTTTTACAAATAACAAATAATAACAATCTAGATCAATCAAATTCATACACACCACTTGATCAGATTGCCTTCATCTATTATTGTGACACTAGTAAGCTAGTGAAGCCCAACTCACTCCATACTCTATATCAGTAATATAGATTGATCAAATATAATTCAACCACAAGATTCATTTAATTTACATCCTACTAGCAACACATCAAATAACATGCTAAACATAGGAGTAACCCAATCATATATTTAGTCTATCAAACATATGAATGAATCTTACCTTATTTTCTATGCCATACTAGAAATAATGACTATAGTTTATACCACCTGGGTAAAATACATGTTTAACTATATATATTTTTTACTATCACAATCAGTTTCCAAATATATTACACCCTATGATAACCCATATTACCATAATTTAGTATTCTAAGACATAACTACTAGTTCTCCACAAAATGTCATATAAATTAATCTTAAATACATGGAAACATAATATGTTATTAAAAAAACTAGATATAATGAAACAAATCATAATTCCCATGAAACACAATAATATACAATTGTCCTAACAAATACACAAAGTCCTAACAACTATAAAAAAACATGCTATTCATAGTATTAACCAACATGTATACATTAAATAAGTCAAATGTAGATATAAGTCTAGACATAACAATTATAGTATGTACCATCCAGGTAAAGCATAATTTTATACTATAGTACTCTATGATATTGCATACTATCATAGTTCACAACTACATAATAAAATACATAACCCAAATTAAAAATTAAGACTCAAATGATCCACATAGAAACAAACAAACAAGTACAAGATTATACCATCTGGGTATACCTTAAATTTAAACTACATACTAGTTTTTTAAAAAAAAACTTATAAACACGTATCATGATGCACCATTATATGCTATATATGTGTTTGTGTATCATCATATGTACATATTAATATACTCATAATATGTTTTACTCATCAATTTTTATTAATGTATGTATATATACCAACATTCATTCTAATCAGAATCTTTATAAGATTTCAACAACCATTATAATTATGCACTTAGGTTAACAGTTTGGGTACTAATGTTAATAGACTATCTATATACATATTTTGCTCTTTTCAAACTAGATCAACATCAACAATCATTTCCATAATATCTACTACGTCTTAGATTCCCAAAATGATGTAGAACATTTTAGGATTTAATATCTTTGTATGATCAATTCGATAAGAGTTAAATCTAAGCATGCAAAGCTCATGAAATATGTTAGCTACCCTTTGCACATGTACATTCCATTATTTTTGAATTAATATAATTTATCTCATTATATCTTTATGGAATTTTACCTGAATTCATTTAGATAGGTGAAGATCAAATATGCAAAAATTATTTTCATCTTCTATCAAAATATGAAGATCAAAGATGAAGCCAATTATAGAGATGATGCTTATATCGAACTATGTCTAAATATATATTCCACTATCTTCTCATAGCAAATGTATGATAATTAATATATTATTTCTAGTCATACATCTAAAATTGAACATGAGTAATGAAAAAATAATCACATATATTAAATATTTGACTTGTAATGTTAGGGTTCAAACTCTACAATTTAGTAGAAGTTAAATCCATAAAAATATTCTCTTACAAGGTAGCATGTCATGTGTAAATATAGTTTGATATAAATACACAATTACATACCACAAGTACCCTAAATAGATACCTTCACCATGCACATAGGATTTATATATACATAATTCATTTTTAACTAAAATATAATCTAATGTGTATTGACCATGTAGGTTTTCATACCTTCTAGCTGGCTACTATGGTTTGGATTTAGGCAATAATAATAGTCCATTTAAACACCTATATAGTGCCCTAAAAATTATTGAGATAAATAAATACACCAAAACACTTACAAATATTTTTAGTAGAAGGTAACAAGTAATCATATCTCAACCAAAATTTCTCAGTCAGTTACAATAATGCCCAACTAGATGAAATGATGAGAATGTAACATTACCAAATAGTTTTTTATCCCCTAAAATTTCACTAATACGTTTACTACTAGACCATTATACTATATAAATGTATAAAAATTAGACCTCTATGCTCATTATCTACCAAACGGTTTCTATATACTATTTATGCATATTTTTGGTCATGGTATGAATATATACAACATATATAGTAATGAGGTATGCAGTATATAATGACTCAATATATATAATGAAAAGAATAAAATACCATGCATCACCCATTTTATATGGTAGCTTCATACTATATAGTATTTTGATGCAAAGAAGATTACATCACACACACACACACACACACACACACACACACACACACACACACACACACACACACACACACACACACACACACACCTTAAACTATCATATCCTTCCATCAACATTAATTCACTATAAATTAACCATTGTGGTTGATAGGTAGGTCATGGTATATAATCTATATTGAACACATGTAAGTAATAGACAAAATATTTGATTAAGTATATATGTTGAATCTGCATCATCCACAAATAGTCTAGGTAAAACATAGGTTGCTATATATATTTTTATAAGTTGAAGTAAAAAACCATAAAACTAATAAATTTGATATGAAATTTTTTGTTGTGCGTTAATTAAGTATCTATTCATACACATAGTTGTATAATAAATTCATTGTTCAAATCCATTCACTTCCTCCTAATATTTATATACACACTCCCAAATATAATTAATTTGATGCTATAATCTAAATTGTTGCACTCTTAGGTTTGAATCATTGCTAATAAAAAATTACTTATCTAGCCAAGTCACTGTAGATAAAAAATTACTGAGAAAACTAGCAAGCTTATCAAGATCCTTTAAAAACTCATAATTATTAAATCACTATAGCAAACTAACATCATGTATAATCTTCATACTAAAATAATTAGCAGGTGTTAGGCATATAAATCACCATATTTTAAAAATCAACAAGTGAGTCGAGCTATTAGACATCCAATAAATGCCAGCCATACAATAGATAATATGCCTTAGTTGACATATTAACTTGATTATTTTATAAATTATTTTCCCATTATATATGCCCTGATAAAATCATGGATTTATATATAATTATACTTCAATCATATATATTTTAGATTATCTATTACAAACTATAGGAAGTGTGCTTTTTCATACTATGCAGTTTCCTGCATATGTCCCTATATAAAATCCTTACCCGATTAAGTGCTATTTGGAATAGTATGGTCAAGAAAGGATTCTTTTCCTTAGCTCTTTTTGTTCTCTTCTCTGCCTATTGTGCCAACTCTCTCATTTTTCTCCTCCTCATGTCCTCATAATGATTCTCTTTCATAATCTCCACTGAGATTAAATAGGGATGTAGCTTTCCTTTAAATTTTTTCTTTTTATTTTATTTTATTAATATATCTTTTTTTTGTTTTTTTTCCCATTATTAAATATGTTTTCTCTCTTTTTTTTTCTTTTTTTTAATTTCCTCCTTTGGTTTTTTGATTTCCTATTAGAACATAATTTCTAATTATTTTTATACATTTTAAAATTAATTAAAAAGATTATTAATTTAATTAGTACCTCCTAAGTCATGATAGATTAATCAACAAATCTAAATTTAATCAATTTACACTAATCTTCTAAAATATTTAATGGTCATAAATGCAATCATACAAAATAAAATTATCCAAGCATAAACTTGGAATAACACTCAATTCACACAAGAATCATTTACAAAAACATTAAACTATGATAGAAAACTAAGTATAAATGACTATCTAATACAAATGACATCAAAACATATTATGTTAACCACTCGTTATGCATCTAACATGTGTTGGATATTTGTGGTGTGTGTAGAGTACTAGTCAGTTTATCTATCATCCTCTAACATCTTGATCTATATCACCCTCTTTGATGATTCTCTCCCTCCATCACACTATGATGGTTGAGTTCTCCTACGTCTACCTTACAACAAAAAAGGTAATTAGACCATAACAATCATGATATATATTCATCATAAAATATAGCTAAAATGACAAATTAACATGATCATAGAGTAAACATTTAATTATAATTAACTCATATTAGTGTGATCATGTAACCTAAGAAATATACTACTACTTCATATTATCATATATCAAATAGTTTAGTTAAAAATAGCCAAATCTAAATTTACCAACTATAGATATTGATAGATAATTTAGCGAGTTTGTCTAGTGAGGAATCAAGATATAACAATAGAGAAACATGCGGGAAAAGTGTAATAAAATAAAAATATAAATGTAAAATAGATATTAGTGATATGATGGAGAACAAAATAAGAGTCTTTTAATGTTAGGTATTCGAGTGAATACAACAAATACCTAGAAAAATAATAAAAGCTTCATGAAAGTGGAAGAAACATTGTAGCTTTATTTTAAAAATGATGAGAATCAGTCAAATGTCAAAGACTATACAACTTTATGTTTTTTTTTCATATTTTAAACAAATGTCAACCAATGACTAATTATATAAGATATAAGGACATTCTATAATTTCTTGGCATCTCAAACTTTCTAAATACTCATTGGTCAGTTACTAATGGTTGAGAATGGGCTAATTATCTTGTTAAAGTAGAAAAATAAGATTTTTAAGAGAAAATAAGGCTTTCAATATACATAAAATTTTCATTAGATGAAGTTACAACTATTGATATCACTTATTGGGTGTGTATGCATGTTTACACTATTGTAAATCATGTTCATTAGCCTCATTTTCTTGTCATTCATAAAATAAAATAAAATGCAATTTCTCAAAACCTTTTGGAACTAGTCAAGAATAATTTGAAAGAGATTGGTGGAATGGACTATTTCTAAATTGCAAGAAAGATTGTTTGTGTATGGGTAGATGGAGCATCAGTTATTCAAAGTCAAAAAATTGATCTTTGTGTAAGGCTACAAACTTTATGTACACCATATATGATTAGTATTAATTACATGACACATATAATGAATTTGGCATTCAAAATTGTGAGCAAGTTTACATTAGTCTTAAAATTTGAAGATATTATTAATGAAATCTATTCATACTTTTTTAGAAGTCCAAAAATATTTTTACAATTTAAATTTTTTGATAAAGGTTTAACACAAGGAAACAAGCTACTTAAGGATGTTTATACTTGATGGATTTCCATTTGTGGACCAACATATCTAGTATATATAAAATATCAATCATTGATGGGAATACAAAAGGAACATTGCCACATAATAGATAAAACTCCAAATATTTTATTTTAATTAAGTGATATAGATACATTATTGACCTTATGCAGCCTTTTACCCATGTTGGATGAAATGAATTTAGTGATAAATAAAGCTCAAAAAATAAAAATGTACATTCAAGAATATTCTAAGTTGAGAAAATTAATATGCCTTACCCTTGATAATTTTTACTTAACACACCATTCATTTATAGAGGAAAAGTTCACAAGTGGGAACTTAATGATAAATATTGAACATAGTGGTAACTATTTAAAATTTAATGAAGATGGATATTTATGTGCATAAATGAAAGAATGCAAAATAACCCTACACACCTTTGACATAGTTGGTCAATCTAATAGACTCAAATAAATTCATGATACAAGGGATTAATTCCTTGAGGTTGTATCCTTTATAAGGTCCACCTTGAAATAAATTGAAAAATGTCTCTCTTTAGAGATTAGAGATTATTTTCCTCAATTTGAACTACTAGAATCTATGGCTATGTTGTACCTTCAATATTAGAAAAATTCTATCTCATCATATTTTTAGAATAAAATCAAAACCTTGGCCCAACACTTCTACAAAAGTGTAGAATTGAATGGTGAAAAAATTGAAGGCATTTTAGATTAGTCAAAGCTAAGTGAGAAGACTATTCGATTTGACACAATAATGTTTGAATAAGTTAAAGTTGTGGACAATACTTTCAAATATCGCTTGATTACTAGACTATGGACTACTTTAAGTTTGAGTGAAATACTACGTGATGGTATCTCAAAATATTTTAATCATGTTAATTTATGCCAAACAATGATTTTGGACTCAGTGGAAGATGAAATAATTTTTAGTGCATTGTCATTTTTAAATTCAAAGTTAAGAAATAATCTTGACAAGAATTTAGAGACTTGCTTGAGGCTCTATACAACTAGATACAATGCCCTTGATTTTCTATTTGATAAAGCTTTGACACTTTGGTAGTCTATATCTGAAATAAAATGATTGACTAATAATTATTCAAACACACTACACTTAGAGAATTATGCAGTACTGGATCTGAGTCCAACAACTTTTGAAGAGAATGCACATAACAATTATCAATAATAAAATGAATAAAATTGTCATGTTGAAAATTAAAATTTAGGTATCTAAAATCTGAGGTTAATTGAGGAAGGACATCAGATTTTGTGATCTCAAATAATTTTCCATGGATTTATGTACCCAGATTGCATTTTGATAATTAATATTGGGTGACTTAATTTTTATGGAAAAACACTAATACTTGATTAGAAAATCATGTATTTTTGTGTTTTGTTTGATTAAGAGAGCATGTCTATAATAGTTGTAAACTCTATTATAGAGATGCATAAGTGTATTATGGCATGCCCTTGTTATTTTTTACCAAGTAGGTGTAATTTTGTATTCTGTTTGATTAAGACAACATGTCTATAATAGTTGTAAACTCTATTATAGAGATGCATAACTAAATTATGGCATTTCCTTGTTATTTTATATGAAGTAGGTGTATCTTTGTGTTCTATTTGATTAAGAGAACATGTCTATAATAGTTGTAAACTTTACTCTAGAGATGCATAATTATATTATGGTTTTTCCTTGTTATTTTATATAAAGTAGATGTATTTTTGTGTTCTATTTGATTAAAAGAACATATCTATAATAATTGTAAACTCTATTATAGAGATGCAAAAGTATATTATGGTGTTCCCCTATTATTTTATATGAAGTAGGTGTATTTTTATGTTATGTTTGATTAAGAGAATATGTCTATAAAAGTTGTCTATTATAGACATGCATAAGTATATTATTGTGTTCCCTTGTTATTTTATACCAACTAAGTGTATTTTTGTGTTTTATTTGATTAAGAGAACATGTTTATAACAATTTTTCATGTTATTCCAAGTTTATGCTTGGGTGATTTTATCTTGTGTGATTGGATTTATGACCATTGAATGTTTTGGAAGATTAGTGTAAATTGATTAATTTGGTTTGTTGATTAATCCATCATGTCTTAAGAGGTACTAATTAAATTAGTAATACTTATAATTAATGTTAAAATTTATAAAAATAACTGAAAATTATGTTTTAACAAGAAAGAAAAAAAAAAGAAAGAGGAAGAAAAAAGAAAAAAAAGAGAAGAAAAACATTTAATAATGGAAATAAAACAAAAAGAGGAAAGCTAAAGGAAAGATATGCCCATTTTTAATCTCAGTGGAGATATCATGATGAGGACATGAGGAGGAGAAAAAGGAGAGAATTGGTGCAATTGGTAGAGAAGAGAAAAAAAAGCTAAGGAAAATAATTCTTTCTCGGTTGTACTATTCCAAATGGTGCTTAAATTAGGTAATTATTACTATAAACATTTCATATTATGAAAATAAATATGTATTTTATGGTAATATTATAAAGGTGATACAAAATTACTATCAATAATATGTTATCTATAATTATAATGATAAATACATAGGAATGTTAAAATGATCTGGATATAAAAATTGGTTTGTTCATATATATATATATATATATATATATATATATATATATATAATGTCAAAATTGGTAGCTTGAGTGTGGCTTGTGACATCCAACCCATAGGTCCCTCTTGCATGCTCTCATGACCCTTTTAGACACATTTTTACATATTCCTAGTCATCCATAGACTTTTAAAACTTGATTCTAGCTCAGTCATGTTGCATTTCTTGTGATAATTCCATCCCCTAGGTCCCACACCTGTACGTTAATAGTAATCAACTTGGAATATAGCACAAGATCCTAGGGTGTCTATTTTTGATGCTTCTGTCTAACTACATTTTTACCTCTAATGGTCATTTCCTTCTAGTTCACATCCTTATTCTTATTGACCTAACACAAATACATTTGACCCATGACTAAGAGATCTCTATAAAACCCCATTCAAAGTTTATTTAGAAGGGGTTGGCAAATATTACAAAAGCAAGCAAGACCATTAATGCAAACTCCCCTATTCTTTTCATACAACCATCTAATATAAATACAAGCATATCTAAATCCTCACACCAATCCCTAGCCACCACAAGCACACCTAGTTTAGCATTTTTACATCCTCATAACACTATTGCACAAAGCACATCAAGTGGGAGAACTACATATGACTTGTTCTATCTTTGGAGTATTAGTATGTAGGCAATGTGACCACACAAGGGGTGTGGATACATGTTCAATGCATCTTACACACTAAGACCCCCTCTTTCTCAAGTTTGATCAAAGCATAATGAAATATAAGTTTTTAAGACAAAATTAGCTCTACAATGAGTTTTATAGACCTTTAACAATCAAAATTTCACAGGCAAGCTCACACAAGGACAACGAACAAAACCCAAAAAACATAGGTCTTTAGAACAACAACATAAAATGACTATATCACCAGACCCCAGTGTCCTATTTTGGTGCTTTTATCCATTCACAAAATGAAATCCAGATCCTAATTTGTGACACTATCCCAATCTTACACAACAAATTTCAAACCCTATCTCAACCATTTCATTTGATTTTTAGTTAAGTCTTATTTTCTTCATATTTATTGATATTTATAAAAAGGTTAAAAATAAAAATAAATTATACAAATTAGTAGTTAAATTATTAAAATATTACTTATTGATTTATGCAACTCAAACTCTTAACTAAATTAAGAATAAGACTCTAATATTCCCAAAATAGTTAAATCATTTGGTGAACTCGATGTGAATCAAACAAGTAACCTTCTAATTTTTAAAAATAATAAAACATAATAATAAAACATTTGGTGAACCTGACTTACTTCATTTGTGCATAAAAAATGTAAAAACCCTAGAGAAAATTCCTTGCTAATTTTTCCAATATTTTTCTGATTTTTTACCTACATATTTAAATCAGAAATTAACATTAATTTTTAAAAATTTCATAGTAATTTTAAATAAAAACTTCCAAACCCTAATTACCTATACTAGGTCCATTTAAATCAAAAATTTTCCAATATTTTTTTAATTTTTTACCTATAACTTTTAAAATAGAAATTAACATTAATTTTTAAACTTCCATAGTAATTTAAAAAAATATATATTTTCTTCTAAACCCTAGTTGCCTATACTAGGTCCATTTAAATTAAAAAATTCTAATATTTTTCTAATTTTTTACTTGCATATTTAAATAAAAAAATTAACATTAATTTTTAAAATTCCATAGTAATTTAAAAAAAAATCATTTTTTTTTCAAAACCCTAGTTGCATATACTAAGTTCCATTGCTTTTGAGATATCACCTTACATTTAAAATCAGATTTCACATAAAAACAAAACTGGATCTCACTTATTTACACATATTTATTTCATTTTTTACAAATAATAAGGATACCATACTCAATCCTATAATGTACATGAATGATGAAGTTTACCATATGTTAATACAAAGCTTCATTCTTTGCATTTCATGTTTACTTTTCATAATATGGGTTGATATTAAGAAAATCAATGCGAATATGTTAAGATACCCCTTGTCTCACCTCCCTTGGAACCTCTATCCCATGCTGAGCTATGTTGTATGGTCCATTTTGCTCTTTCATATGTCACTACCCATTGCGAAAGAGCCTAGTTGACATGCTTTGTCCCTCCACAACCATGACCTATCAATTATATATGCTCTTCTCCCATAACTACTACTAATTCTATATGGCTAGTAAATAATGTGTTTAGGGATATTACTCGACATGACACCATGCTTCCCCCACCTAGTTAAGAGCCTTGCCACCCTCCCATTCCTTTCCATCCCAGGCCCAACCCACTTACATAGGCAGATCCACATAAGGCATATGATATTGTTGATCAGTTAAGAAACACACCATATATGATTTACATGTTAGAAATGATTTAGAAAGCCATTGTGTTCAAGGAAATTCTTTATAAATCACTCACTCAGACTTATATTCTCATTGATTCAGAGCTTTCGTATTTTGCATCAATGGTTAACACATTAAAAACTATAGATGATGCTATTTCTTTTGATCATGAAGACATGCCATCTCAGATAGTTATTGTTCAAAATTTACCACTACTTATACAAGTTCAAGTCAAAACCATCATAGTTACGAGAGTTCTAGTTGATAGTGGTTCCAGACTTAATATATGCAATATTACATTCTTACAGGCTATGGGCATATATATAGCATCCATGAAAACATCATATAAGAATATTAGAGGGTTTGATGATTTACCATGATAGACATTGGGTACCATTGCTTTAGATATCATGGTAGAGCCCAAAACCCTCTCTACACAGTTCTAGGTCATGATAGATCCTCTTCATTATAATTTTTTACTTGGATGACCTTGGATACACAATATGGGTGCAGTTCTTTCTACTCTTCATCGATGTGTTAAGTTTTTCCATGAAGGATATATATACACATGACCAATAGATAACCAGCCATTTAGATATTATAGAATTATAGAGTCATCTTCAACTATTTTTTTAGATGGAATACCTCAATGATATCACATTTTAGTCACCACCTCTTTGCATTTATCTTGATGAGATACATACATATGAGGTAGGAGAGACTAACACATCTCACACTCCACCACTTAAAATTGTGTCCTCAACTCCAAATATTCAACCAGTCATAGTAGCTTTAGTCATTCTAGATACTCTATAAATCATGGTTCCTACACTTATTATAATTATACAATCAGTGATATCAATTCTAGTAGTACCAATTAATTCTATAGATATAACTTCTCTGATAGTTACAATTACTCCATCAGTTATAGATACTCTCATAGCATTGTTGTCTTATACTACTACAATTGATGCAACTCCCATATCATTATTAACTCTTATGATGAATTTTGAGTTACCATATGTACATGATGTTGACATAGATTCTCAAGCTACTTTAGATGATGATATGCCACCCACACTCATAGATAACTATTTGTGTGGATTAAGATTTACACTAGTTAGCCCATGAGAGTACCAAGATGACTCAACTCTCATTACATATCTTACATCACTCTTAGTATCTCTCACTACACTCTCAAGATATACTCCACATTCATGGCCACAAATAGATCACTTAGCATATACAGTTCACATGGTTACCTCTATAGATATAGAGCCAGTCATTTAGATTCAAGTAAGCAGTAAAAAACATCAACCATAGATTATACTATAGATGTTACTTGATCATGGATTAATAACACTACCTATAGTATGACATAGATCTATTGGTAGGTTATCAAGGCAAGATAGTCGCTATTTTATCTCTTTCATAGGATCACAAGCCATGATACAAAATCATGAATAATTTTACAATAGAGATTGGATAAACTATAGGTTCAAGGTATTATTTAAATTACATCACCACCAGCACTAGCTATGCTAATTCTACCAAAACCATCTACTAACAGAGCTAAACATTCCAGAGGGGACTCAACATCTTCACCACCAAAGAAACCTTTATTTCACCATCGATAGGATAACACCATTATGAGTGAAGATCTCTGACTACACAAAAAGCATAGATATTACTAACACGTAAAGAGATAACCACCATGCATATAGAATCTACAACATATGATGATACTTATGATGATGATCTTGAGGCATTTGATGATGGTCATGATTCCTTCCTCCATCTTCATCCTCAACAGGCTCCACCCTCGAACCCTTTACCCCCTCCAGCCTAATCTTTTATATCATTGTGTACATATTGCTTTATTCATATGCTTGCATATAGTTTCTTTTCAATTTATTGTACATAGTCTCCTTATGATTGATTGTACATAGCTTATTTAAAAAAAATACAAAAAAATTCAAAAATTTCAAAATACCAAAAATAATACAAAATTTCAAAATCCAAAAACATTCAAATAATTCAAAACATCAAAAAAATTTAAATTATATTCTTTATCCATGATTTACATTTCTAATACCATGCTAGACTTACATTTGTTGTTCTATGCTATTTTTTGTCAATTTATCTATATTAACATGCTTTAATTGATCTTTTTTGAGTGTGTGCAGTGACATCCATATCCTTGATTACTTCACTCTACCCATTGAGGGGGCATCTTACTTTTATATTCGAGACACACATTGATATATCTACCCATCAGGGGCATCTTTTACATGACTAAACCATCTAGGTTATGTCATTCCTACACCACACACTCTATTTATCATGTTAATGTACATTACTTACTAGCTTATATAGATTAATCTATTGACACTCACTAGTATATAACACTTATGTATTTCTTAGCATCTACCTAATCTTGTACTACATATCATGCACACTTTCACTCCTTGCTTTGATTAGTTATATGTGATTATATTTCTTATATATTACATGATTTCCTTGCTTGATTTTCATAACTAGATGTGATTACATTTATTAGTTCTTATTTTGTCTCCTGTATGTGCCTTAGGATATTTACCAATGTCCTTTGCTTCTATTCTTATGTGTACCTTAACACATTTGTTAATGTCATTTTCTTGTACTCTTCTATGTGCATGTGGCCCTTGTGTCAACCTTGCTTGTTTCAATTTATGTGTATGTAGCATTTGAACTTGCCTTGTATGCTTGTTTTCTAGTTTGAATGATATGTGCCCATGTCCCTTGTTTGCTTGGCCCCTTGACCACTCTTGTATGCTTCTTGATTCTTTCCTTGTGTGCTTGTTTTCTTGTTTAATTTTAAATTATTTACAATGCCACGATTCACATCATGCATTCTCTTGCTTTATTAGATGCCATGATGGACATCAGATACACCCCTCCTTGACAACCAATAAATAATAACTACTAATTAACTAGACTTATAGTTTGAGTTCACTATATTTCACATGCTATTACATTGTTTTATCTTTCTAGGCATACCCCTATTGATTTAATAATCTATTATACAAACCATGCTATATCTTAAGATATCTTATTGATTATCATTGATATATCATGTATTCTCATAGAATAACATAATTATTGGGCTCTTTCTTCTTAGGATAGTCATTTCAGGGTCTTCATTCCTACCCTCAAAAGAGGAGGAAACAAACAAGGGTCT